>JAWWES010000051.1:2050171-2071386 GCA_035583135.1 Lophotriccus pileatus
TGTAATGAGACAATACAACAACCCTGGTAACACAGGAACCAATGATAGACGAGCTTATAAACTTCTAAACCCCGACAGGTTTCAGTGCAGAAAACAGATCTGGTGTGCACAGAGGGGGTTACTGCTCTTCAACAACCTAAAACAGGAGGTCTGGGTGCCCTTCTGCCCCACAACACTCGTGCTTAGATTGCACTGGCCACTTTCAATCATCTCCATACTGTGCCATCAGCAGGTAAGCCAGGCCCAATATTTGAAGAGGGTACCCAGCAAACTGTCCTAAACACCCCTCATAAACACCATCTGAAGTCCTTTCCATAAAAAGAAACTGGAGCTTAAAATATGTGCAGAGCACAAGGGATGGGCTCCAGCAGCACATTCTGAAAATTGCTGCTTTAGGCAATCTCCTTAGCAGCTTGTTAGATGTTTTATAAGTGTCCTTCCCAGCTCCAGAAGAAATAATACTACTAATGATTGTGTCAGATAAAAATACTGTCACAGCCTTTTTTCTTTTTTTTTTTTTGTCTGCAAGCTTTCCAATTGCAATAAATCACGTGCCCTTCTGTGCAGCTGAAGGAACCCAAACCCCGCAGCAGAGGCAGCTTGGCTGGAAAAGAAAATAGAACTAGGAAGGAGACCAGGGCCATCCTTTTCTGCACTAGTTGCAGCCAATACTCTGTTTGCCTCAGCAAGTCAGGCACTTGCTGAGCTGTGATACCTTCTCATTAGCACAGCTGAGCTTTCCCTGGGATCCCAGGAGGTGGAGTTGGGATTAAACACAGGGATGGATAATGAGGGAACCTGCACATGCCTGCATGTTTCAGTGGTTTACAGAGTGGGCTAGTGTCCCTGAGAGAGCTGAAGGAGGTCCAAGCTCCCCAGGGCATGCTGGTGAGGTGTGGGAGCTGTGCCATGATAGATATCCCTCCTATATATCCCTTGGAGCAGGGAAGGGATTTGCACATCTGATGTACTAGTGGAGTGTTTGAACCCTTGAACTGGGGAGCAGTAAGCTCCCTGCAAATATTCCTGTGCTCAGGACAGTTGTCCTTTTGGACATAACCACACCTGAGTGATGGCATCAATCTCCCAGGAAAACCTTTCCTGCCAGGGACATCCTTGGGGGTGGCAGGGATGAAGCTGGGCTGAAAGGACACAACCACCTTTGTGCCTCCCACCCAACCACACACCAGGGAGAGTTTGACCTTTTTAAAGATAGAATTTGGAGCTGGAGATGGAATATTGTATAGGGGGAATGGCAAACCCTTTCACACTTCTCCCTTGAATCACAGAATCACAGAGGGGTTTGGGTTGGAAGGCACCTTAAAGCCCATCTCATTCCACCCCCCTGCCATGGGCAGGGACACCTTCCACTAGCCCAGGTTGCTCAGGGCCCCATCCCACCTGGCCTTGGACACTTCCAGGGATGGGGCAATGATGAGTTTATTTCTGACAGAATAATTACAACTCAGGCCAGAATTCTTTGAAATACCCAGAAACAGTCAGTAAAAATCCACATTTCCAGGAAATTAAAAGTTTCCGGTCTTCTGATACTCCCCATTGAATTTTCACTGGGGATGATGGGGGAAATGTCACAGAAACACTTAAAAAAAGTATTTAAAAAGATGCATTGAGAAGAGCAGAATCTTCAGTGCTCAATGCAGTTACAGACCATGTGCACCTACAGACCATGAATAACTAACTTGTTCCTATGCTGATTGCATTAATCTCCTCTTTTTGTCCTGAATAAGAGAAAATAGCACTCCAGACTCTTGCAGAAAGTAGGGCAAGGCCAACAGCTCTCCAGCATGAAGATTTGGTGCTCCAGTGGTCTGGAGAGCACTTGAGGGGGTGACGGCCCCCTCCTCTGCAGGTCCTCCCTCCTGTTCGCTCCAGCTCTGTCAGGTCTTTCAGGCTGGGGTAGAACTGTTCCATCCACATTTTGGGGGCGAGAAAGGACTCTCCCAAGCTTGCACGAGGAGAAACACAAGCAGATGTGTCCCCAGATACTGATGAAGCAGGTTTCCATCTCATGGCTATTTGCAGATCCTGGCTGAGCTTTGTCTGGAATCTGAACACTCTTCCCCCCCCAGTTCTCTGGTGTCTGCTAAACTCTGAGCTCACACAGTGATCCTCCCATCACTTAGGATACTTACACTACCTTTTTCTTATTCAGTTGCCTAATTTTTCACTCTTTGTAAGAATTTAATTACCTTTGAAACCTTTACTGTGCTCTGTAAGACCTGATTGAAATTTAGTCAGTGGATGCAGGAACTACAGTGCAGGGACAATTTAAAAACTCAAAGGAGACAGTTACACTGCAATGTGAAATAATAGATAATCCATTTGAATTTATCCACAGCAGTTACATTTTTTCCCTATATGCTAACTGATGTGATTTTGGAGACATTTATTCCAATCCTGTATGGCCCCCTCTTTTTCCACTGAACTGCCTGAAGTGCCCTGGCACTGCCTGGTAGATGATCCCACTCAAGACCTGCCAGGGACTCCAGCCTCAGCTCACCAGAGGGAAAAACACAGAGTGAAAAATATAATTCAAATGAGAAGGTCAGAAAGCAGGTGATTAAAATTTTGTGTGTGGATATTTAATCTCTTAATTGTTAAAGCTGTACCTGAGCTCCTGGGCTTTGCCGTGGAGCTCAGGGGGTAAGTCAAGTGGGATGATCTTCTTTGGAGTACCTTCATCTTCCCCCTGTATTGTTTCCACAGCACTACTCTGTGTCTAAGATTTGGGTCTTATCTTGCTTATTCCCTTGGCACAAGTCATGATAAATCCCCCTAAAGATCTCTGTTCCCTTCATCCATGACCACTGTCCCCGGGGCCAGTCCTGTCCCTCCCATTGATCCCTCACAGTCCATGGACAGTGTGAGACACTTCTTCCAGGCAGACTCCCAGTAACTGCAGGCTGAGATAAGAATCGTTGCTTGGGGCAATTTGCTGGTTTGAATCCTTTTTGTTTTTTATTGTAGATCACCTGACCTTTAGTGTCCTTCTTCAAACTGCCTCTCCACTGTCCCACCGAGCAATCCCAAATGGATGTCTGCTTTCTGCATGGCATGGCCTGAGGCTTTCTTGGGAGAATGATGATGCCATATAGAATCCTTCAGGTCTGGAAACATTCTGGTGCAGAGCAGAATCTGTGCCATGGTCCCTGGCAGGGGGTCTGCAGGGCGGCTGTTACCGAGTGTACGGGTTGGTCTGCATGAAGGTTGTCTGTGGTCAGTGGAATTCCAGCTGCCAGACCCCAAACTCTGAGGCTTTAAACTTCCATAGAGTGCTTGGAATGTGTTGCCACCATTAGATTAGATTAATTTCAGCATGGTTCAATTTGCAGTTTAATGACATTGAGGTCAGGATGGATTAGAGCCATTCCCTCTGCCCTCCGGCTCTGACTTCGACACAGGGTGTTATTTGCTTAATTTCAGGAAGGTTTTAGGAATATCAGACTGGCCCAACTATTCTGCATTTGGATTTCAGAACCGGTGGCCTGGGGGCTAAAATAGTTTTAATGCTTTGTTTTGCAAGTAAACATCCAATCTGACGTGGCTACACGACACCAGGCAGTCAAAATCGCTTATAAATGTAGAAAAATTGAGGGATAACACCAATGCAATCAAAGGTGACTTGCTTGTAGCATTCACACATTGCTTTCCCACCTCCCCATAGCTTTTCAACTGCCATTACTGGGAGTTGCTGTTTGGTTTTTTTTTTATTGCAGAAGTTAATTTTTAAGGTGTTGCATTAGAAATATCGGTGTCTCCACCATGGGGTCACCTGAACACATGCTGATGCCTTCAGCTACAAACAGTGGTTTTCCAGCAGCCCCATTTTCAACACAGTGTCCATGGTGCCGTGGCTTTGTGGCTATCCCTCAGCATCCTCAAGGATACTCTGCCCTGGCAGGAAAAGGGGTCTTTTCCTCCCACTGTTATAAATCTCCTTTCTGAACCTGTGGAGGCTTCTAACCCGAGTGGTGAGCCCTGGCCATGAGCTCCTCTCCCTGCTCCCACAGGATTGCTGTTCCCTGTGGCAGACTTTCCCAGAAATCCCTGCATTCCAGGGAACCATACAGTGGCTCTGCTCACAGCCCACAAGGTGCTGGTGTTTTTATTCCACTCTCCAGGAGCCCTTGTTTGCCTCATTATCCAGAGCGGTGTGACAGGACTGTCCTACTTTACCTCTCATAAAAATAGTCCAGAAATAAGGTTTGATCTCTTTCCAGCCATGGAGATAATTGTGAGCTGTTTGCTTCCATGATCTTCCCAGTCAGTTGTTACAGCTATTTTAAAGTTATTCTTCCAGTTGTGTCTTTTTTTTTTTTTTCCTTTTTTTTTTTTTTTTGTGATGGGGTCACTGAGATTGGTGGTAAATCTTGATACACCTGTCAAAATACCTTTTTTTTTTTCCACTGACAGAACGTTTTGTGTTAGATGTTGCAGCATTGCTGTATTTTAATATGTATCCCTTTCTTTTGCCATTCTCTTAAGTAGTTCGAGGATGCAATTTTCAAATCTTTTATTGCACAGCCTTTTATCAAACTGTCTCCCTAGCTGCTGGCTTTTTTTTTTTTTTTTTTTTTTTTTGTGAAATCAGATTTCTTTCTGATAGGATGAGATCTGAAATCATTTGTTATGTTCTTTGCATTTTTCATTTCAGAAGTCAGGCGTTGCTTTTTACACAGGTTCTATGGGGCTTTTTGAGGCTTTTGTACTTCTTTTCTCCCCTTTTAATATCGATTCTAATGTTTGTCAGACAATTTTATTTCTGGCCTCTTTGTTCTCTGCTTTATTTGATCTTTCCTGTTGGTGCTTTCCTATGAGTTTTATAACTAAATTCCTTTAATTTCCAATTGATGTCTTTTCTTTAAGTACTGTTGACATGGGAGAAAAGCAGAAGAAACATTACAGACTTTTATGCTGGTTTGACAGTCTAATAAAAGACAGAAAAAAAATGCCATTGGAAGGGGGAAAGCAGCTGCTTGTTAATCTTACAGGTTTCTTGTAATTGAAAGAGAATGGAAAGAAAAATAAGAGAGACATCCAGGGAACAGCAGCAAGATGTGGATCCAGCCAAGCCAGCTTGGGAACAGAAACAAATTGCTTCATAAAGTGGATTTCTTCTTATGGAATCACAGAATCTCCTGAGCTGGAGGGGACCCCCAAGGACCATCCAGTCCAACCCCTGGCCTTGCACAGACACCCCAACAATCCCAACCTGTCCCTCAGAGCGTGGTCCAAGAGGAGAAGAGATGGAGTGACTTCCAGCAGATCCTGGCTGTTGGTGGAAGGTGATATATGGTGTATTTGGGTCTGTGTAGGGATGGATCTCTTCACTGTATTCCCATCAGAATTCAGAAAGAGGGACCTGTCACACACCAGGGTGAAATTCCAAGGACAATAATAGAGTCACTGAGCAGTGATGTGAAGTATTAATGAGCAGTTCAGACAAACTTCCTCAGCTGCTGAGGAGGGCTGGGACAGGTCGTGCTCAGCTGGTCACGTTTACATTTCTCACGCTCTGCTTCTTTCCTCCATTCCTCACAACCCTCTTTGTTTTGGCCGTGTCTTTTCTTCATGCCACTGTGCTGAGGGTGGGGCAGCAACCCAGGAGTCATGGAGGGGCTCCCATAAGTCATTTCTGCTGCGCAATTTAATTCATGAGGTCTGTATTTACAGCACTAACGTCTGACTGAGAGTCAGAGCCCTGGTGTGCTGTGCTCACTTGCACGAGATACAGCAGGACTGAGGCAAAAGCCTCCCAGCCAGGGCAGGGCAGGCAGAAAACAGGGGAAATGTCAGAAAACGATGAGATATTGCTAATAAAACTAATCAGGATTGATAGAAGAGGGCTTGGAAACATCCCAGCCAAGCTGAGGTGCCAAGCTGGGGACAGCATCACATCCCAGCAGTGAGTGAGAGGGGCAGGGAGAGGTAACAGACTGGGAAGTGCCCTGGAAGGACAAGGATTGCATGTGCTGACTCTGGATTAGCAAAGCAGAAAGAGCTGCCCCTTGTTACAGTCATTTCAGCCAGGAAGGGCATTGCAATATTGTTATTTTGCTTTCCAAAATACTGAACTTCCCCTCGGAAGGAAAATCAGCAAAGCCATCCCTCACCACCGCCTCTCCAGAGCCCCCTTGGCTCAAGAGCTGCTCATTTGAAGCCATCCTCACCCCTGTTTTCAAGGGCTCCCAAAGGAAAAGCTGAGCAGCAAACCAACCTTTTAAAAGGACTGTGTTTTCTGTGTAAGAGAACCAGGCCAGCCATGGAGAAATCGTTCCCCAAGGAGCAGGAACAACCTGAGTCCTTTCCTCCACGTTCCCAAGAATCACTGCCCCTGGTAACACTTGCTGTTGATCAGGCACAGCCTCAATCCATTCCTTACTGATTTAAGAACCTTATAACTCAGCTGTTCGGGATGGAACAAAGGAAGAAATGACAGGAATGTGTAACACTTGGGAATTCTGCTGGAAGATGCCGCTTGCAAATGGTCTCTTTTCTCAGAGCAGGTACCTTGGAAAGCCTGGCCTGGCCTTCCCTGTGACCACAAATCCCAAAGCAAGAATAAATGCTTCACTCAACGAGCCCAGGAGAAAAGAGGTTTCCACCACCTCTTCCTGTGACTTCCCGTTCTCTTCAGATGGAGGAAAAGGAAAGAAAAAGAAAGGATTTTATGAAATCATAATTTGTTTGTTCAGGAGAGAATTTTAAATTCAGGTTCTTTTGCACATCTGTCTTCCTTTAATTAGCAGTAATAAAATAGGGTTTTTTAGGATTTTGCTGCTTTTTTGTACAAATCCTCCAGTGTTTGGTGTGTTTGCAAAGCCCCTGCATTGGTAGGGTGCTTTAACAAGAGAGGGAGCATAGGGGAAAACAGTATGTGTGTGGAAAACCTTCACATTTCCTGCACAGCAATGGTTTGCCTGGGAATAAATAATAATAATAATAATAATAATAATAATAATAATAATAATAATAATAATAATAAGTTGCCATGGCAGGGCACACGTGGACGTGCATCACTTCATTTACAAGAGCCCTCTCCTGGCAAGGAGCAGCTTCAAAACGGGAAGAAAAGAGTGCAAATTTTCACATGGAACTTCATCATTCATCTAAACCCACTTTGCAGGCAGGAAAACAAGCCAATTAACCATAAATCCACCCCCACTCTGTGACTGCTCCTCTCCCTGCACTTGAGGTGGGACAACACAAGGTACCAGCAAGTCAGCCTTGTGATTCCAAGCCCTGATATGCAGCTGATCCCATGGGAACACTCCCAACCTACCCCCAGCAGTGTGCAAGGACACATCTCCCTGGAAGTCTTTCCACAGCTCCAGCTGCTGTGGAACAGCCTCCAGAAATGCTGGTGCAATGCAGGAAAACCGAGTTCTGCTTCATTCTGCATCTTGTTGGAGAGTGGAGAGCACGTGCTGGGACACTGGGACACAATTTGCTGCACCATTCCAGCACTTCCAAATGGAAGATCACTGCAGACAAAACGTCTCTGGGCTCCCAGCTACAGGCTCGTCGTGGCTACCATGTTCATTATGTCCTTTGTTCACTGGGCTCTTTGTGAATAGACAGGAAACCCAAATGAATGTCCCCCACCCTGAGCTCATTGGTGCTCCTTTGAGCTCTATCTTTAGCTTTGTTTTTACCGGTAAAAGGAAGAAAATGACAGCCTGCTTTGGACAAAGCTGTGCAAAGTGTCAGTGATGCACAACACAGCAGTGGCTGGTTAAAATCGGTGGGATGGCAGGGTGGAGTCAAGGGCTCCCTGCTCCTGCAGAAATGGGAGCACAGGCCCCCAAAACCTGGGTTGCCACGAGCTTGCCTGAACTTGAAAACCGGTATGGACTCTGAAAAGTGCCTTTTTATCAGTGCTCACGAACACCTAAAGCAAAAAAACGTCTCTGCGAGATCCAGAGAACGAAATTCCCCTTGAAAAGATCAAAAGGTAAAACCTTGCTTAAAAACGCTCCAAGTACTTTACAGCATTTTTCTTTCCATTCTTTTTCCTTGCTCAAAACCTGTTTGCTGAGCCTCGCCCTGAGCTGTTTCACACACCCAGAAATGTGATTTGAGGGCAAACAACCTGTTCATGGCAACATTTCGCCCATCTCTTGCTCTGTGTAGCCAACCAAGCATCAGCGTTACCAGTGCGGAAGCCCCAAATGTGGCTCACCCCTGAGCTCTGCGGGCACTGCTGTGAGCAATCATCCTGCAATCACTGCAATTAGGCCAGGTTTTCAAAATAAAGGTTGGCAGGCAACACCCCCACATGGCAGTGGGGATACTCTGCAGATCTGTACCTGTCCATGTGCTGTGGCGTTCTCTGAATTTCCAGCCCTCAATCTCCTCACTCCCAGAGGTTTCGTTATCTCGTCTCTGGCTTTTTGACATTGAAGATCTCAAGGAAACAAGGGCTCAGATGCTGCTGATATCAGACACCAGCACCATCTGGTCCCTGTTCTTATTAACTCTACATTAAAGACTACAAAGCTTTTATGAAGTTAGAAGAAAGAAAGAAAGAAAAAAAAACCAGTGATATGTCATCTGGGATTCCTACTGTTTGCTGGTAATTAAGTTTGTCACAGTCTTGACAGAGCTGGGAACAATGGAGAGAATCAGAAAGAGATGGCAGAGGGAGGGAAAATATAATAAGAGTCACTCTGGAGCTGTTTCCTTCTGATTCTGTTGCCAAAGAAAATGATTAAAAGGAATAATGATATCTCCATGGTGTTTGCTCCCCAGTTCCACTCCAGATATAAATTCAGCCTAACAATTTGTCAATTTTTTTGAAGCTCAGGTAATGGCATTCCAATATTTACCAGGCTGCACACCAGTTCCTGGGGTTTCTATCAATTCAAATCTAGGCTCTCCCTCTTTGTCACTCCCTCTCTGTTGTTTTTTCCTAGTTTTATCCTATCTTTTACTTGCAGAGAGAAAATAAAGCTCATCCCAACTCAGCAGCAGTGTCTCAGGTGCTGGGCTGAAGGGCATTTCAACAGAAGGACGTGCTCACCTGTATCTTCCTGCAGGAAAAAGGGATCACTGGAGTTCATTTTCATCTTTTGCAGCTCATTTATGTTGGAAAAGACCCTTAAGATCATCAGATACAGAATGCAGGGATGCAGGCAGAGCTTCTCCTGGACACAGAAACCCAAACCAAGGGGCCACAGGTTCATCTGTGCAGCATCCAGGGCAAGGAGAGCACTGCTGAAGGCAAAGGGATAGTCTGTATAATCACATATCACACAATCACTGGGCTGGAGAGGCAGTTTCAGGGCTGGGAAGGCCCATTTCCAGAGAAAAGAATGGTCTTGGTACTGGAAGCGCTTCATAAAGAAAACAGGAATGTGGGGAAGTCACTGGAAATTATAACCCCAAGCAGTTCTGGAGTTGCTGTTGGCATCTGCCTTTCCATGGGTTAGTGGTGGGCTTGGCAGTGCTGGGTTAATGGTTGGACTCAGAAGTCTTTCCCAACGTGAACATTCCTATGATTCTGTGATTCCTGCCTATTTTCCTTTTGTTTCCTTGGCAGAATTATAAATATTTGCTCCTTAGTCCTTACCAAAACAGCTGCAGCACTAAGGGACACCACGGCACTGCTGCTCTGATGCACTTCTTGTGCTTCCCCTCCTGTTTCCAAACTGTTAAATCTGCAAGAGGGTTCTCAGAGTGGATTTTGCAGAGGGCCATGAAAATAGATTTATTTTGGAACTTTGTCATTACAATTAATCACCAGAACCCAAGGAGAAGGAGCCCAGTTTATGAAAACATCAAGCAGGGAATGTGACTGCAGGAACCTGACAAATGGGACAGCAAGACAGAGAGATGTTTTAGAATAATCCATTTTCATGCCAGCTCCAGTAAAAAGAACAAGAGAAGGACTGAGCAGCATCCTTCCCCATGACAACCCTCAGAGCATAATCATGGCCCTCATCTGAAACCTTGCAGTAGCTCCTCAGAACATTTTGGAAAGACAAGGAGCATATTTTTCAAACTCTGCCTGAAGCAGGAGACTCAAGAGAGCCCCTCTGCTGTGAAAAATAAATGCTCCTCCATAAAAAAAGTAAATCCACATTTTTCAAACCTGGCCTCAACTCCGGACATGAACTTGGGAATGCACAGAATAATATCATCTCGAGTTTTGCTCTGAGGACACGGGTAAGACAGACTCAGTTCCACCCCTTCTTTCCTTGGGAGTAATTCCATCCCCTCCACCCCCATGCCAGGATCCTCTGAGTCTCCATCTGCTTCACCCTCTGAGGGCTCCCATGGCCAGACCCAGAATACCCCAAAGGGTTTTGTGGCTGGTAATTCAAAACCTGTGAAAGCTCACAAGTGTATTTGTGGGGCTGGGGTTGGTTGGAAAGACAGAGAGGGTTTTGGAAGGGTCTTTGTTCTCCCAAGCCTTTCTTCACCTGCCTGCTGGTGACCAACCTGGATGAGTCTTGTCCACACAGAGCACCCTCATTTCCCATGGTCAGACAAAGCTCCTGCTGGGGGAAGAAGAATCATGTTCCTTTAATTCCAGCAACAGCTCGTTGACCAGGAACTCCACCAGCAGCTCACCACGAGAAAGCTGACAGCCAAATTTCACCGTGAGCAACTCACAACGAGAAAAGTGTACAAATGGGATTCCCAACATTAATTTGGCCTCTTGAATGGTTCATTATCCAAGACACAGTGTTTTCTGATCATGTTCCCAGCAGTGAGGCCCCCATGGGTCATGCATTTTAAGTGGATACACCAAAATCCTCTCCAGCATTCTCCAGCAGGGAAGCCCTCAGCTGAAATCTGCAGAGGGAGGGAGCTCATTGTTCCAATAGCTGAAATTTAATTTGGGCTTAATAATTAAACCCCCAAATAACAGCTTTCCTGTGTGAGCTGAACCATTAAATTGCAGAGGTGGATCTAAGCCTTTTTGCACTGGGTGGAGTTTACTCATGTGGAAATTTCCTGGTGCATCCTTCAGTGGAATTGTTGATGATGGAAATGAAGGGGAGCAGGCATCAATTTTATGGCACTGATTAAAAATGTTTTCTCCCCTTCCAGGCTACAAAAGAATTCGTGGGTTGTTTGGTTGGGTTCTTTTACTTTAAAGCACTTGGCACGAAGAAAGTCCTCATTGTTTGAGCACTGATGCACAGGACCTTTTTCAGAGATGCTGTTGGAACAGGAGTGACTTTGCAGAAGTCTGTGGGGCTGGTAAAAAGGATCTGTGATGCCCTCAGGACCCCTTTGATGGTCTTCTCCAAGGCCTTGTCCTGAGCCTCATCCACCAGGATGCATCAGCCAAGCAAGTGCAACGGGACCACAGTGCCAACTGCACCCCCCTCAACTATAGGGAATTAAAGCAAAAGGTCTTAAATATTGGATTTTCTCCTGTTCCTTGCTCCAGCTCAAACATCAGTGGTTGTACAACACAGCCAAACACCTGTCCCTCAGTTTGGCTCAGGAATCTTGGCAGCTTTGGATAAAGCCATTGGATGTGCAGGCCAGCAGACAAGGCTTCCCACGAGCAGCTCCTCCTGGCTCTCAATCACAGACCTCCTTGTTCAATTTAAATAATTCAAAAGGCACAAGGAAGACCTTTCTAGGTGCTCACACCACCAAATCTGAGCATCTTGATTTGTTGAAAAAGCGCACTAATGAAATTGTAATGCACATGCTAATTAATGTACATATTTTCTCAGTAAGTTTTGCACAGCTATAAATGGCCAAATAAATAATAAATGCCATGGAATAATTTATGTGAGCTCTGTTTCTTCCTTTACATGTTTTAATTACTGATATGAACACGTCTCAATGAATTATTGAGAGTTAGAGAATAAATAATATTAAAATTAATACATCACCCATAAGTACATGAGAAGCAAAGTTCAAATAGATATTTAATTCTACCAACATGCTGCAATATAATATTGCCCAATAATTGGCAGCAGGAGAGGGAAACATTCCTCCTGGCCAGTCTCAGCTCCATTTCTTCTGGGTTTTATTTGTGGTTTCAGTGTTGAAATTCAGCAACCAGAGCTAAGGAGATGTTTTCATTATTGGACCTTGAGAGGGAACTATGTTAATTATCTTCACTATGTTAATCCTTCCCCATGAGGGTGGTGAGGCCCTGGCACAAGTTGCCCAGAGAAGCTGTGGCTGCCCCATCCCTGGGAGTGTCCAAGGCCAGGTTGGATGGGGCTTGGAGCAACCTGGGCTAGTGGAAGCTGTCCCTGCCCATGGCAGGGGGTGCAATGAGAGGATCTTTAAGGTCCCTTCCAACCCAAACCCTTCTGTGTTTCCACAAGACCAGTCTCCTTTATAAAACACCATGTAAAAAACCCAACCCCCAACCTCAAGCATGATCAGCAGCATTTTACACTGACACAGCTCGATGCAGCTGAGAATCTCACAGCACTTGTAGGTTAATTAGTTAAGCTTCACAATGTCCCTGTGGAGCTACGTATTGTCATGCCATCTTACACAGTAAATGAAAGGACAGGGATGTTCTGGGCCTCTAAATGCAGTTGTTGCACAATGGGAGCTGGTTTTGCAGCTGTGACCAGAGGTTGGAAGCAACTGTGGGGTAACTGGCAGTAATTAATGTGGCTGCTTGTTAGCATGCTTGATTGCTTGCTTCTTATACACATGCAGAGTAATGGTGTGTAATTTGTTAAAACTGTGGATTCTTCAGAGGTGCTGCTGTGGCCTCTGGCAGAACAGCCCTGGCAGGTTTGCCCAGCGAGCTGTTTGCAAACATCCAGCAGAAACACATGCCTGAAGGCTTCCACAGTGGGATAATGAGCGTGTCTCCTGAACGGGTGGGTGCAGCCAGTGCCCTCAGGCCAGCAGGCACCTTCAAGCCCAAACTGTGCCCTTCACGGAGCGTGCCATGATGGGAACTCATCCTTCAAACCCCCTCCCTCTCCCTCTGTCAGCAAAGCCATGGCCTGTGTGTCATGGTTTCACCCCAGCCAAGCCGCAGCACCACTCACTGCCCCACCAGTGGGATCGAGGAGAGAACTCCTGGGTTGAGGTAGGGGCAGTTTAATAGGGCAAGCAAAAGCTGCACACACGAGCAAAGCAAAACAAGGAATCCATTCCCTGCTTCCCATGGGCAGGTGGGTGCTCAGCACCTCCAGGGCCCCGTCACACTCAGTGATTATTTGGGAAGAGCAACACCATCACTCCAGACCTTTCCTTCCCTCTTCTTCCCCTCCCACCTGATGTACTGAGCATGATGTCACCTGTCCTGGAACACCGCTTGGGGTCACCTGTTCCAGCTGTGTCTCCTTCCAAACTCCCACGTACCCCAATTCCTCACCAGTGTGGCTGCACAAGGGGCAGGAAAGGCCTTGGCTCTGTGCAAACCCTGCTCAGCCTTAACAGAAACATCTCGGTGTCATCCACCCTGTGTTCAGCACAAACCCAAAGCACGGACCCTGGAAAGAAAGTCAACTGTCCCCCAGCTGAAGCAGCACACCATGGCACCCTGAAGGATGGATTAACCAGCAAAAGCTCCATCCTAGGTGGGATGCTCATGGTGACCCTGCCATCCCTACAGTTCCCCACAGTGCAGCCAAGGCTCATTTCACTACCAGGAGCTCCAGTGGAACAGCCCACAGCTCCCCCAGCTCCAAGCTGAGTGTCCATTTGCTGCTTCCAGGTGGCCACTGGCAATAGCACAGCTGCTGAGAGCATTGTTTTTCCTATCAGGAGCTGAACAGTGATTTAATCACTCATTAAATTAACAGCACGTGTGCAAAACGGGTCAATGATTCCAATCCTCAGCCTGGAAAATGCAAGTTCAAGACCTTGTGTGTGGAACTCCATGAGGGTCAGGAGCCTCCAGCCTGGCCAGAGCAATCCCAGCCCAGACTGGGCAAACACCTCCCTCCTGGCTGCACCCTTATGTTTGCTTTGCTTGCCCAGGTGTGAGAGCAGAGGGGAAGGAGGGTAAAAAGCCTGGAGAAGAGGGAGCTGGGAGACCATCCGCTTTCACCACCTGGAAGAAATGCAAAATTCTGCTGTTGCCAACAATATCTCCTAACAAGGACGAGGTGAGCTCAGGGAGAGGCACTTGTTCTGACCCAGCCCAGAAATAAAGCCAAACAAGCAAAGGCACCATTCTTGCCAGGCTTTTCTCCTGTACCCTGGCTAGCCAAGGGACAAACTGTTCACTGAATCCTCAGCTAGTTCATGGAACACGAACTTTGCTTTAAAAATGATAAATCAAGCAGGTTTGTTGTTTTTTTTTTTAAGCTACACCTTATCAGAGTCTCTCCTCCAGCACTTTCATGGGCAGGCATAATTACTTAGTGCTCACTGTATGTATAATGAATTTTCAGGCATACTTGTTTGATCTATAGCCTTGGAAATAAAAATCCCATTAGTCTAACAAGCTCACCAATTATTTCCTGGGATCGTTGAGCCTATTCCAGTGAAGAAAGTTGCTTCAAATTGGAAGTGAATGGAGAACAAGGCAATATGTTGGTTTACAGAATAAAACATTTTAAAATAGTGTTCCACATCATATTGGGATGTTTAGCCAGGTGGATGTACCTGGAGGAGGAAGCTGAATTAAAATTAGAGAAGAAACACACCTAAATTTGACTAAATTTAGATATCAACAACTCAGATGGCTCCTACCAAACTAGTCACTCAAACTTTTGAAGATTTCCTGTTTAAAAAGAAAGGTTTTTCCAGGAAACACTTCAGACATCTAAATCCAGGCTGGCAAATGGCATTCCATAAAAATTAGCTTTTCTCCCTCGGCTCCAAGGGAAGCCTCAAACACAGCAGTTTGTACTGGAGATATATAAAGTTGGATAATGCAGAAGTTCTTCCCTCTGTGCCAAATCTCACCCAGTCACCATGAACTTCTGGGGGCTGTGAAGAAATGTCCACCAGGAGCCACCCAGCTCAGCCCTCTCTAGACACCAACCTCTAAATTCGACCTCCTGCCCTCCTGGGTGACCACCTCACTCACTCCACTGCCTTGGCCAAAATAAAAAATGATTAAAGTGGCTCTAAGGAGGTGCCTGAGCTTCAAATGGCTGCCAGTGGCGAGCTGAGTCCAGCACACATTAATTAGGTGAAGGCAACGAGGGGCCAAATCCGAGGCAAAGATTCCCAGTGGTGCCTGCAGCATGGACAGGAAACAAACTGTTTGAATGAGGAGAGAGAACAGAAGAAAAGTCAAAGCCCAACTTAATTTAAGCTCTTCAGGACTCCTGGGAGATGTTTTTTTCTGTGCCTACAGGGGCAGAGGAGTTTTCCAGCAGCAGCAAAGGCAGGCAGTGATTACAGAAAATGCCTTATACACACATAACACTGGCATTTCTGACTTTTGAGCACTCCACTCTGCACCAAGCAAGGTGGAAATTACTGCTCAGACATCCACGAAAGATACAAATTAAACAGACCCTGAAAACAGAAATATTTTGTCCTCTGGGACGGGATCAGCAGCAAAAGTGGACTTGACAGGCAGAAAGGATGATGTGAGTTGGTCTGAGAGGATAATGCAGCTCTGGGAAGTTATGGTCTTGTGCATGAAGAGTTTTGAGGGTTACACCCCCAACTGGCACCAAAACAAAACACTCAGGGCTTGTCCTCCAGATGCCAGTCCCACCCTGAGGGAGAGCAGGGCCAGAGAGTGCAGGTCCCTGTCCCAGCTTACCCTGCTGCCTTCTGCTTTTAGCCCCTTTCTTTGGAGCATTCATCCTTGTTCTTGCCTCCCACTCTGTGCCTCCAAGGAGGTCACAGCTGGTTTTCTGCTCTTCTCTTCAGCCTTGTCCTCTTTGCCAGCCCGAGACCATCTGCCTCCCTGCTGCCCTAACACTTGGCACCCAGCAGGAGCAGGTTGAAGGTGAGGTGTCCCCCACCACCTCAGGTGGAACAGAACATGTTGAACTTCTCTGGCTGAACAAATCACACTCAAGTTCAGCCTGTGCATCAGGTGGGTGCAGAGAAATGTTGGGGGATGATGCTCTTATTTTCCCAGTTAACTGACCCTTCTGTTGGATTGATGCAAATGGTGCCATGGCTCAATCAGACAAAGCTTATTTCCATTTTTCTGAAAACAACAAAAAAAACAACCCCACACCTTTTCTCCCCACCCTCTATCTCTAGAACAAGATCCACAGTTGAAAATAAAATATGGGAGTATTAAAACCAGCTGGGAATGATGAGAGAAAGGGCATGAATGGGATAATTGAGCCATGAAAATGGAGTATCAGCTTGTCTCAGTCAGTACTGCCTGGAGGTGTCTGGAAATACTTTGCTCACTGAATCCCTTAACAGTCTAAGCTTTGGAGACCCAACAGGGCCACGAGCCACTCCTGGTTCCCTCCTGAGCTTTGTCAAGCACTCATCAGACACGCAGCAGGATATTAATTAAGGGGTTGAACAGATGGGCATCTGCAGATCACATCTGACGAGGTGCAGAAATGAGTGCCCCCAGCTCTTCCCAGGAGCTGCTAAATTCCCACTCACCAGCAGCACATCACAACATCCCAACTCCAGCTCTGAAATGACCTGGAATGGCGCTGAACGCTTCTGGTGTGGTTTAACACAGGTGAGCAGGGTTTGCTGTGTGGCTGGAGCAGGGTTGGAGCCCAGCTTCTCACCTGGTGTGGTTCTTCCCACCTCCAGGCCAGGTGTGGCAGCAGGAGACACCGACCCCAACCTGCTTGAACTCACCTGTCTGTCCTCCCTGGGAACCCCATGCTGTGTGTGAAGGGCTTTATCTCGGGGAGGAGTGAAGTTTGATTTTCTCTCCAGACTCCTTGGCTGTCTCTTGATCCCTTCAGCTGAAGAGCCCTTGCTGGAGCATGTCCTGTCCAGCACACCTTGAACACTCACCACCCAGCAGGAGACAAGCTGGAAGGAGACTCTTCCCTGGTACTGGGGACAGTGTCAGCCTTTACCTGCTCGCACTGGATGGTTCAAATGTCACCCGTTCTGGACCCAAATCAGCCCAGGGCTTCGCCCACGTGGAAGTTGCAACTCACTCCTGTTGAGTGAAGAAGCACTTTGTGACAGTGCAGAGAAATGTTTGGCAGCCAACACCATCTCCACCAGAAACTGGCACTGGAAGGCCCTCCCTGTGTGTATGGACACCTCCTACTTCTAGGGTCTTTAGATCAAGGCTCACCAGTGTCCCGAAGGTCAGGCAAAGGCAAAACACTGAAGTGGAAGCAGAAGTCACAGGGAGGATTTCCTGGGCACAGGTCACTGCACAGCCCTTCCCACCTGCGAAATCCTTGTGGTGCTGGCTCGTTAAACAGAAGGACTTGGGAGAAGTCTGGCATTGCCCCTGAAACTGGGACAACTGGCAAGGCTGGGAGCAGAGCAGGGTTACTTGAATGCCCCAAGGCAGGAAACTCAGAAGTGCCCAGTGAAGTTGGGACAGGGAGCTGGGACACAGCCCAGCCCAGCCTCACAGCTCCTCTGCTGCTCAGTACCAGCCCCAGGCTCCAGCAGGGGATTTGGGAATGGCACACTGTGGAATCTGGCTGGGATGCTCACAGCAGGCTTAGCTTGGGCTCTTTAGTAAAACTCATAGGTAGATCTTCAGGGATAGTCAGTGCTGGATGAAGGAGGCTCAGAAAATAGAAAGCAGCTGAGAGGCAGCACGAGGGCAGAGGCTCGTGGTGTGTCCCCAGAGGAAAGGGGATCTTGGATCTCAGGGCCATTGGGAGCCTCCAAGGCACCACTTTTTTGGGATAGCATGTCACAGAGAAAAGAAGAGACAGAGCTCAGGAAATTGGTCCACTTGGTCTCCACATAAAAACACCACTGACAAGAACTGTCACTGAAGAGGAAAGATTATCACAGAATCCCAGAAGGGTTTGGGGTGGAAGGGACCTTAGAGATCATCTCATTCCACCCCCTGCCATGGGCAGGGAAACCTTCCACTAGCCCAGGATGCTCCAAGCCCCATCCAACCTGGCCTTGGACACTTCCAGGGGTCCAGGGGCAGCCACAGCTTCTCTGGACAACCTATGCCAGGGCCTCCCCACCCTCACAGGGAAGGATTTCTTCCTAATAACCAATTTGTCCTGCTCTCTGTCAGTGGGAAGCCATTCCCCCCTGTTCTGTTCTTTAGGCACTGGAAGGGGCTCTAAGGTCTACCTGAAGCTTTCTCTTAATGTTTGCTGGGCCAACCACTTGCCCTTCCCACAGAAACTGCTTGGTCTCCAAGAAATACAGCTTTACATCTTTCTTTCCCCTTTATTGGGCTGCTTATTTGTTCTTTATTAGGCTGTCTTCCATCACCCAACTTTATTCCTACCTGTAAGTCCAGCTGAGCATCTCCTCATTTACTATGGCCCACCCAAGCCCAGAAGTGGCCCCAGCAAAAACCAGAGAGCACAGCCAGGTCCCCTGAGCTCTGCACTAGGCTTGGCCTAAATGCTGAGGCCAGACTGCTGAACTCTACCTCAGTTTCAGCCACATTATCACAAAGCAAAAGGTTTCTTGAATAAAACATGACAATCCAGAATACCATCTGTGCAATATCATTGGACTAATTAAGTTGATATTAAATACAATTTCTTTTACCCAGCTCTTACATTTTTAATTTTAAGTCAGCTACAGAATATTTTGGTTGAAATAAGTGTTAGAAAAACTGTTCCTGGAAGCTCCAGCTGCTGAGCTGAAAATGCTTGGGCTGCACATGAGGGGGAGAATCAGCACAAACCTCCTGGATCTTGTTACCAAAAGAAAAATGACAAAGCATCTTGGGCAAAACTGCATCTGCACTCAGGGGGCTCTGAGTGGAAAGGACTCTTTGTAGCCTGAAGGAAATGATGTTTTTCCATGAGCAGCCCCAGGGTCTGCCTGAGGAAAAGCTGCCTCTCATCATCACCAAGTGCAACAGCCTGTCCAGCCTCTGACACTTGCTCTGCCGCTGAAAAAGAGGCCTTAAAATCTTCTAATCCACCCCAGAAATGGAAAAAGCAGCCCCAGGGGTGTTGTGGGCAGGTCAGCTCCAGCAAAGCTGTGCAAAGCTTCTCCCTGGGCAGCCCACCCACCACTTGGCTCGAGGGCAGGTAAGTGCCAATCCCAAATCCATGACCCCACATCCATGCTGAGCAGGGGGAATTTCCTCCCCAGGAGGGCACCAGGGAATAGGCAGGAGCTGATGAGACAGAGGGGACAGGATGGATGGAGCAACCTGTTGATTCAAGGACCTCCACGTACACACAGGGAGAATCAAAGGCACTTTGTGAAGGCTGGACCAGCAGCTGGGGGGTCTGAGTGCCCCCAGGTCACCTTTACAAAGCCATTTGGCCCACCCAGCCACCAACTGTCCTCTCAGCAGTGGGGAATATGAATAATCCCCTTTATCCTGGCACAGGGGAGGTGAGACTCCTCCAAAGCTCTCCCAGATGAAAGGACTCCAAAAGCAACAGGCATCTACTGCTGGAAAATCCTGTTTTTCCATAGACAACATGAGTGTGAGAGCATTTCTCAAGGACTTTTCTGCACCTCTCACAGCCCTCTGAGAGGAAGGGAGGACTGCAATTCTCCATCAGCAGGGACATGTGCCCCAGCTGCCCTACCATCTTCATTCTCCTACCTCCCAGCCTGCATCCGTGGTACTCATTTCCAACCCTGGCAGGAGATCCAGCAGCTAATCATGAAGCAGTGCAACTGTCTGCTGGTTAATTTGAGGTGACTAACAGGATTTTCATCAAAATATATCCCAGCAAATTCCTGTAATAGACTGAGACTGCAGGCAACCTTGAGAAGGAGGAGCAGATGGTGGATTTCCTGGTCCAAAACTATCCAATATCACTGTCCCAAGGGGGACAGTAACCCAGTGAACATGCTCAGTGCAGGGAATGTCTTCAGGATGCAGCTCCCAGCGTTGGCCAGAGATAACCTCATGTTGAAATTCAGGACAGCTCTAAGAAATATTGGACAAGCCAGATCAGTGCTGCCCTCTCCCAGCTTTCTGGGCTGATTTTCCATGGTTTTTGATAAAGAGCTGTTAGGAAACGATGAAAATGCTGAGAAGTCAATATTACCCACCTCGAAATAAAAGGAAAACCAGAAGCACAGAACAAGTTTGGTTTGTTCGACTGATGGCAGCTGTTCACACACATTCCCATCACAGGATCCCCCATCCCATCATGAGCTTATCTAATCCTGAGATACTGGTAGCCTGACCTGGAGGAAAAGCCTCCTTGGTTACACAGACCTGGGAGATGTCTCAGCATCTTTTCTTTGTGCCATTAATTTAATGGATTCAGGCTCACAGCTGGTGTGTGTGCTGACCCCATCCAGCACTGGTGAGGCACTTTCAAGTGCTGTGTCCAGTTCTGGACCCTGCACAAGAAGGACATTGAGGGGCTGGAGCATGTCCAGAGAAGGGAATGGAGCTGGGAAGGGGCTGGAGCACCAGGATTGGCTGAGAGAGACGGGGGGCTCAGCCTGGAGAAAAGGAGGCTCAGGGGAGACCTTCTCACTCTCTGTAACTCCCTGACAGGAGGGGGGAGCTGAGGGGGGTCGGGCTCTGCTCCCAGGGAACAAGGGACAGGATGAGAGGGAACGGCCTCAAGTTGTGCCAAGGGAAGTTTAGATCAGACATCAGGAGTAATTTCCTCAGTCAAAGGTCTTTTAAGCATTGGAAGGGGCTGCCCAGGGAGGTGGTGGAGTCCCCATCCCTGGAGGTGTCCAAGGAAGGACTGGACATGGTACTCAGTGCTCTGGGCTGGGGGACAAGGTGGGGATCAGGCACAAGGTGTACTCGATAGTCTTGGAGGTCTTTTCCACACTGAATGAGTCTGTGACTCTGTGAAGGGGTGCTGACATCAGGTCCCTCAAACCTGACCAGTGTTAGTTTCTCCTGTGCTTTCTCCCAACACACCTCTGCTCTCTGTAGCCTCTGGGAGGAGCAGGGATGGGTCTAAACTTTAGCAAATCCCAAGTGTTAAATTGATCTTGGGCACCAGAGAGGCAGCCTGAACAGAGCCCAGAGTCCAACCACTCACCCCCAGGTCTGCTCCATCTGATGAGGCACTCCTGGGCACAACACCAGCCTGCAGGACACTCCTCACACCCTGCCGGAGAAAGGGAGACGCGACGCCAGGTGGCCATCAGCGGAGCTCGTTTATTGCGCACTTTACAATTCTATAAATACTGTCTTTAATTAGCTCATACATATTACAAAGCTTCAGCTCATTATT
>JAWWES010000051.1:2089808-2100795 GCA_035583135.1 Lophotriccus pileatus
CAGCCCCTGCCAAGGCCTGACCACCCTTTCCAGGAGGAAATTCCTCCTCGTGGCCAACCTGACCCTCCCCTGGCACAACCTGTGTCATTATCTGGGAGAAGATCCCGACCCTCACCCGGCTCCCCCTTCCTGTCAGGGAATTCCAGAGCCTGAAGGTCCCCCCTGAGCCTCCTTTTCTCCAGGATGAGCCCCCGCAGCTCCCTCAGGAGTGTCTCCAGCCCCTTCTCCTGCTGTTCCAGCTCCGTCCCCTTCCCTGGCCACGCTCCAGCCCCTCCGTGTCCCTCTCACTGCGAGGGGCTGTTATTGCCCAGGACTCACAAATTTGCTGGGAAAGAAGAAAAAAAAGGCATTTTCACAGAAATCAGGGCTTCTCCCCTGATTTCTCAGCCTTCCCAGCCCTCAATCTCGCAAACCTGGGGCTTCATCACGCCCCAACTTTCCCCTTTCGTCCTTCCCCGTCATAACCAGCAGGGCAAGGCGTGATCCGGCTCCTTCCAGGTGGGATTCGTATCCAAGCCTTCCCCGGGGCTTTGGGAATAGCTGGGATGCCAGGGGGGCTGAGTGTGGAGGGCAATTGGCCTCACATGAGCACCCAGTGGCTGTTTGATCAAGGCAATGAGCTCATCCCATCCAGGAGCCCAAATCCAGCCCCTCTCCATTCCTGTTTACTCAGGAAGGTGAGTGCTCGGGGAGGAATGATAAATGAGCACCTGAATAATTAAATCTCAGAAAGAGGAACTAACTGTGGTTAGGGGAAAAAAAATTTAAAAATAAAAAATACCTCAGCTGGTTTATCTTCTGCCTTCGGACTCTCGCAGAGGTTCGCTCCGATCCCCTCGGTGTTTTAAAGGAAGGAAATTTGGCTTTCCATGGGATTTTTTTCTAACTTTAATGGCTAAAAGTGTGTTTTGATCTCCAAGGAACACGTTTCAGAGCTCACATTTCTTACTCTGACCCGCTCTAACAGTTTCAGAGGTGTAGTTTGAACATCCAGGTGCTCAAGAGAGGAGGGATCCCTCTTTCCCTCTTTCCCTCTTTCCCTTCCTCCAGCACCACCTGGAGATGAAGTTTCTGCTCTCTGCTGATCTGAGGTGAATTAAACTCTGAATTTCTCTGCTCATGTGAAGGATTAAATATCATGCAAACACCACACCAGGAGAAGGGAAAATCTTATCCCCATCCATGGTGTCTTTATTCCCAGAAAGTTCTTCCATTTGATTTGGGAGCAGGAGCAAAGGAAATTGTTGCTTGCACAGAACGTTTTGATGAGTTTTAAAGGAGTCTTGGGGTAAAAATTAAACCTGCACAGGGAGAATTTGTGATTTGTTTTTTGGTTTTTAATGCTGGTTTGCCCCAGCCTGGCTGAGAGAGGAGGATGGAAACAGAAGAACTGTGAGGGTGGAATGATTCGTGTGAGGCCAAATGTCCCCAAACCACCACGGCCACTGGGTGGGATTTGTCACTTCCCACTGTTGGCTGGCTCCTCTTCCAGAGGTGAGACAGTGCTAATTCCAAAGGGAGTCACCAGCCCTGTGCCCCGGGGTGTCTTCAAAGAAGGAGCCAGTGGGTGCTCCCAGACGGTCACACCCTTGTCTGCTGCCTCCCCCACGCTCTGTCGCTCCTCCCTTCAGCATTCCAAGAGGGATTTGCTCAGCCAAACCCATCTCCCTGTCTGGAAACCTGCAGAGCAGAGACCTTTCTCCCTGATCCTGACTCCTGATTTTCCAGGAGATTCGAGGTTAAAGGAGGGAGAGAGAGGGGGGAGCTTTGGGGCAGCACTTCAAGAACCCAGGGGGTTCAGAGGAGCAGGGACAGGACCCAGGGAACAGCCTGGAGCTGGGCCAGGGCAGGGTTAGGTGGGATATCAGGAGAAGGTTCTTCCCCCAGAGGGTGGTTGGGCACTGAACAGGCTCCCCAGAGCTCCAGGAGGGTTTGGAAAAAGCTCTCAGGGATGTGGTGGGATTTTGGGATGTCCTGTGCAGTGCAGTTGGACTTCCATGATCCATCCACCCTTCTAACTCAGGGTATTCCTTGATTCTCTCATCCCAGATGGGTCTCAGGTCTCCAGCTCCTGCCTTAGACCTTCCCAAGCATTCCAGAGGGAGCTGCCACTCTAGAAGATACTGGGATTTTAGGAAGAAATAAAGGATAAAACATAAGTCTGGGGCAATGCAGAAGTGAGGGGAACACCGGTGGTGCCAAGATCACTTGTTTTATTCACACAGGGAAAAGGAGAAGGTGACAAGGAAAGAACAAACAAGGATATTCCTCCACCAAGACCAGTGCAAGGAGGAATTACAGACTCTTTCTCCCGGGAAATACTCCCAGGGGCACAAAATCGCTCGGTTACATGTACAAAGAGAGGCACTTTCTTGAGGTAAAAGAAGCAGAGCTGAAGGAAAACCGGTGGAGGATTTTCTCCTCCCAGGGCAGGAAGGGAAAATGAAGATGTGAGGAAGAACATCCAGGCATTTACAAACCTTTCTCAGTCCTCAGCCTTTGGAGGCTCCACAGGGCAAAGAGTGTGGGGAGGAATCTCCTCAGGATCCCCCCCACGGAACTCCTTCCCACTCAGAGACCCCGGAATTTGCGGGGGCAGCGCTGGCCACAGAGCGGGGAGGCCTGGGTGACACAGGGGGTGGGACAGGACTCCACGCGCTTGGTGACGGCCTGGACGCCCCCACAGCAGCTTTGGGGGGCACAGCTGGCCAGGCAGCAGGGATCCTGGCACGTGGGGATGCATCTGGGCACACAACAGGGATCCTGGCACGTGGTGATGCACTTGGTCACCCCCTGGCAGCAGGGATCTTGGCACGTGGTGATGCACTTGGTCACTTCTTGGCAGCAGGGATCTACACATGTGGTGGTGCACTTGGTCACCTCCTTGCAGCAGGGATCTACACATGTGGTGGTGCACTTGGTCACCTCCTGACAACAGGGATCTTGGCATGTGGTGATGCACTTGGTCACTTCTTGACAGCAGGGGTCTTGGCAAGTTGTGATGCACTTGGTCACCTCTCTGCAACAGGGATCTTGGCAAGTTGTGATGCACTTGGTCACCTCCTGACAACAGGGATCCTGGCAAGTGGTGATGCACTTGGTCACCTCTCTGCAACAGGGATCTTGGCACCTGGTGATGCACTTGGTCACCTCTCTGCAGCAGGGATCTTGGCAAGTTGTGATGCACTTGGTCACCTCTCTGCAACAGGGATCTTGGCACCTGGTGATGCACTTGGTCACCTCTTGGCAACAGGGATCTTGGCACCTGGTGATGCATTTGGTCACCTCCTGGCAGCAGGGATCCACACACCTGGTGGCACATCTGGTCACACAACAGGGATCTTGGCACCTGGTGATGCACTTGGTGACGGGACGACAGCAGGGATCCACACAAATGGTGGTGCACTTGGTCCCCCTGTCACAGCAGGGATCCACACACCTCGTGCTGCGCTTGGCCCCTTTCTTGCAACAAGGATCCACACACCTGCTGCTGCTGCACTTGGCCCCTTTCCTGCCACACAGATCTACACCCTTAGAAGAGCATTTGGGCATTTTCTTGCAACAGGGATCCACATACGTAGTAGGGCACTTGGACACTTTCTTGTAATAGCAGGGATCCACGCACCTGGTGGTGTAGCTGGTCACACAGCAGGGATCTTGGCATCTGGTGGTGTATCTGGTCACACAGCAGGGATCCTGGCACGTGGTGATGCACTTGGTCACCTCCTTGCAACAGGGATCCTGGCATCTGGTGATGCACTTGGTTACCTCCTGGCAGCAGGGATCCACACAGGTTGTGGTGCACTTGGTCACCTCCTGGCAACAGGGATCTTGGCACGTGGTGATGCACTTGGTCACCTCTCTGCAACAGGGATCCACACACTTCGTAGTGCACTTGGTCACCTCTCTGCAACAGGGATCCTGGCACGTGGTGATGCACTTGGTCACCTCTCTGCAACAGGGATCCTGGCATGTGGTGATGCACTTGGTCACCTCTCTGCAACAGGGATCCTGGCATCTGGTGATGCACTTGGTCACCTCCTGGCAGCAGGGATCCACACAGGTTGTGGTGCACTTGGTCACCTCTCTGCAACAGGGATCTTGGCACGTGGTGGTACATCTGGTCACACAACAGGGATCCTGGCACGTGGTGATGCACTTGGTCACTTCTCTGCAACAGGGATCCGCACACTTGGTGGTGCATTTGGTCACCTCCTTGCAGCAGGGATCTTGGCATGTGGTGGTGCACTTGGTCACCTCCTTGCAACAGGGATCCTGGCACGTGGTGGTACATCTGGTCACACAACAGGGATCCTGGCATGTAGTGATGCATTTGGTCACCTCTCTGCAACAGGGATCCACGCACTTGGTGGTACATTTAGTCACCTCCTGG
Source organism: Lophotriccus pileatus (assembly GCA_035583135.1). NCBI lineage: Eukaryota > Metazoa > Chordata > Aves > Passeriformes > Tyrannidae > Lophotriccus > Lophotriccus pileatus. The sequence continues at coordinate 2,094,202 of JAWWES010000051.1, forward strand.
CAACAGGGATCTTGGCAAGTTGTGATGCACTTGGTCACCTCCTTGCAACAGGGGTCTTGGCACGTGGTGCTACATCTGGTCACACAGCACGGGTCTTGGCACGTGGTGATGCACTTGGTCACCTCCTGGCAGCAGGGATCTTGACATGTGGTGGTGCACTTGGTCACCTCCTGGCAACAGGGATCTTGACATGTGGTGGTGCACTTGGTCACCTCCTGGCAACAGGGATCTTGGCACGTTGTGGTGCACTTGGTTACGTCCTGGCAACAGGAATCTTGGCAAGTTGTGGTGCACTGGGTCACCTCCTGGCAGCAGGGATCCACACGGGTTGTGGTGCACTTGGTCACCTCTTGACAACAGGGATCTTGGCAGGTGGTGGTGCTGCACTGGGTCACTTGGGAGCAGCAGGGATCCCTACAGGTGGTGCTGCAGCTGCCCACACCCTGGCAGCAGGGAGGGATGCCCGTGGAGATGGCCAGGCCACAGGGACCGGCGGCTTGTGCCGCGCCGAGGCCGCCCAGGCTCAGGAAGGTGGTGCTGCCCTGGGGCACTCGGGTGTAGCAGCAGGGACTCCCCCGAGGAGGCAGACAGAAGCCCTGCTGGAAGCTGCGGGCGCTGCCACAGGGATCCAGGCGGGTTTTCACGGGGAAGCTCTTCACCAGGACGGCGGGAGGAGGGATGGGGAGCTGGAGCGTGGGGCAGCCGCTTTGGAGACGCATCTTTGGAGGGGAAGGGGTAGGGGAGGCTGAAAACAGGAGGGGAACAAACTGTGTGAGAAACAGGCAGTCCATTCAGCCTTCCCCAGGCTGTTCAGTACACACAGAGCTGAACTATCCCTTTTCCAGTGGAACCCTGAGCCCAAAATCCACAGCGGGGAACGAACTCCCCTTGAAGGCGTTTGAGGCGAGTTTGTAGCTGCTTTCAAACCAACTTCTCAGAACAGGAAAGTTCCTTGGACTCAGCTGGGCTCTACTGCGAGGTCTGAAGACACAATAACCCCCAGCCACCCTTGGTTGGGGGTTAATCTTTGGCTTTACCTCCCTATTTCCACCCAAAAAGGGTTCTGACCTCGCCCTGTCCACACTCAGACCCTCAGCCAGAGGAGTGGGTGGGGGTCCCATCCTGGAAAACTTCCCCGGGGGAAAGGACCTGCCTCTCCCAGCTCAGCTGCTTTCCCAGCTCTCCCACAGAAGTCCTGGCTCTTCTGGCCCAGACTCCCTTCCAGGCACGGCTTACCCTCCCAGCCTGAGAGTCTCCACTTCTTATCTCCCCTCCCACTTTCTCCCTTTGAAGTCCTAATGTTGCTTTTTGATCTTTCCCAAGGCCCCAATGATTTCCTGGTTAAAACTGGGGGAGCAAAGTCACCGGGGAAAGAGAGAGAGAGAGAGAGGTTGGTCCACTCTTGGTGGAGAAAGAGCAAAACATGCAGCAAATCAAGCCTGGTAGAAGATGAAATTAATATTTACCCCCAGCTGGATAAGCCCCCCCCCCCTAAAATCTTCCCAACCAGAAGCACCTAAAAGTCTTTTAAGTTGCTTCTGCAACGCTTGGAAATGAAATAAAGCCCAACCACTACATGACTTCCCAGCCAAACCAAGCGAGACTTACCCAAGTCACCACCAGCAAGCCCCAAATGAAACCAAAACGGCTTGAGAAGGGCGACAATATGAATCCTTTTATACGATTTTGGTCTCCGTGCCTCCGGAAGTGAGACACCTCAGGGGTATGGAAATCCAATTTTTAATAATCCAGACCTGGTTCCACCGCCAGTCCTTCAATTACTCCCTTCCATTATAATTTTTGAAGGCTGCACCAGGTGGGACACGCGACGACTGCTGGAATTCCCCGTCCACGCATTTCCTACGGAGGGGGCAAGGAAATAAAGAGCTGATGATCCAGCCTGCAAACTATCCCCCCTCCCCTCAGGATTAAAGTTTGTTTGGATAGAAGTTATTTTGGGACGTTTTCCTGCACTTCCTCAGGCAGCCCCCGCATCCCAGGAGTAAACAGGGCTCTGGAAGTGGCTTTGTTCTCCTCTGCTCTGGAGGAATTCCCTGTTCCCAGACACACAATTATTCCTCCAACTGAGAAATTTTACTCCTAAAAATCTGGCCACGATTTTCCTCGTGGCAAACTTGCAGCCAGTTCCTCTCACCTCATCTCTCGGGTCCTCTGAGGTTGGAAAAGCCCTCCCAGCCCACTCAGTCCATCCCTGTGCTCCATCCCCACCTTGTCCTCCAGCCCAGAGTACTCAGTGCCACATCCTTGGACACCTCCAGGGGTGGGGACTCCAAACCTCCCTGGGCAGCCCCTGCCAAGGCCTGACCACCCTTTCCAGGAAGGAATTCCTCCCGATGTCCGACCTGACTCTCCCCTGGCACAGCTGGAGGCTGTTTTCTCCCACAGCCAGATTACTCAAGCAGGACACAGAATTGACAACAGCAGCCACGGGTGAAAATTAATCGAGATATTTAATACAGTGCAATCCATAGTAGTTTCTTAATTAAAATAATTGTGTGCATGTATCTGAATGGGTTATCAATTATCACAAAAAAAAAAGCAATAAACATTGTAGTGCTATGTAGAAAAATGTACAACTGAACTTGAGATCTTCCCTACATCCAAGAGAGCGTTTATCGATTGCAAATCATCATCACCAATTAAAATGGGAACAGTGACTATGTCGTTGGCGGTGACAAACACAAGGCTTGGCCACACATCAGTCAAGGGATATAAATATAACTGGCAAAAACTAAAAACCTAAAGCATTCTTGCACCTAAAACACAGTAAGAAGCCGACGGTGGCTTTAGGACTTTTCCTGGTTTTTAAATGCCTTACAAGACTTCTAGACACACTTAAACTGACTTAAAATTACAGAGAGTGTTTGTGGGTTGGTTTTTTTTTTTTCACCTTATTTCAATTCAATATGGCCCAAATTGAAGATTAAGATCCAGCAGTGGCAGTAGCACAGTCCAAAAGCTGAATGTTTGATTTTGCAGAGACCTTTGTACAGCAATTCAACCGTATCGACTGCAGGCAACTCCCCCTGCTCCCCCTTCTTTCCTGTGTGCAGACCATGCTATGCAGAAAACAGCAACGCAGTTCCCACTGCTCTGGGTTAAAATTAAAAGATAAAGACATTTTGCTTATGCTTTCTCCTCAACACAACACATTTGTACCCAGAATAGGTAATCAAAGTCTTTTTTTTCCAGCCAGTTACTGCTGTGGTTACATGGTTCCTGCCCAAGCTTCCAGCTCTTTCATGTCATCATCCTCTTCTTCCTCTTTCTTCTTGGCTGCAAAACAAGTGAAAGAAAACAAGTGAGTGGAAATCTTGACAGAACCAGTGGCCTCTCTGCCACTGACAAGCCAGAAAATGAAGCACCAAATGCCAGCAGAGGGCAAAAAATACACAAAATCTTCTTGAATTGAAATAAAAGGAGCCTTGTGAGAGAGTCAGCAAGGGCTGAACTGCCTGACAGTCGCCATTCTAGTGGGAAAAGACAGTAACTCACACAGGAAGAATGCAAATGTACAGAAGGTTAAGGTGTGATGTTTTTCCATCATCTCCAAGCCTCCAAGCAGAAGCTCCTCTCAGAATGATACAGTTTGATCTGATGTCTCTTCTCCGTAAAAAACAAATCCCTTATTTCACCATTATGTCCTCAAAGTGCAACAAATGAGGTTCTTGTGTTTTGGTCAGGCAGGGACAGAATTTGGGGGTCTCCAACTCTGTGTCAGTTGAGGCTCTTGGAAGGGCTGAAGAGCCCTGGGAACATCCTATTCCCCTCCTCTTCCCACTCCCCTGGCAGCTTAGGGATGTGGATGGGAGGCAGCAGCTTAAATGCTGCCTTCTCATCATTTCTGCTCCTTCCAGAGGAGCAAATGCTGCTATTTGTCATCATGGGACAATCCAGTTTCCATTAACTCAGCAAAAATGGTTTTAACCCAAAAATAGCTGCAATAATTTTGGAAAATACCAATAAAAGATATCATTTCCTCAGAGAGTGGTTTTGCTTCAAGTGGGGGGGGGGGGGGAGAGAAAGAGTCAAATAATTCATACTCCAACTGGTTTGTGTCATTCCAAATGAAACATTTACACAAGGAGAACTCAGTCAGCTCTAAGTCGAGCTCGAGACCTCTCATTTGTACAAATTTGGGATTTGTTTTTCTATATTAAGCTCTTCCAGCCTCCATTAAAACAAAGACAGCTTTTGCCTGAATTTCTCCTGACATCAACTCAGCTGCTGGCAACAGGAAAAAATTCCTCATTCAGAGAGCAATTAAAGTCAAAATCCAGACAGCTCCTGAGAGCTGGAAAAGCAGGAAGGCTCGTGTTCATTTCCCATGTCATGAACAAAAAGGAGGGAACAGAGTCACCTCTACCTCAAAAGACACATCACTTATTCCCAAAATGAATACACATGAACCTGCCTCCTTAGGGAAATATTCCCTTTGGAAGTTTGACCCATGGTGGCCACAGTGTTTTAATCCCAGTGTTTATTAAGTTCAATTCTAAGGGAAAACCAATTCAGGTTAAAAAAATAAATCCACACAAAATCCCCACCCACCACCACCCCAGAATCCCAAATCTTCCAGTGCCAGTCTTGGAGGCAGCTTTATTGAAGTAAAAAGCAGCATGACATTTAAATACATTAATGGAATTCTAGTTTCCATCCAAAAGCAGCTTAGCACAAATCCTATAAAACACTGAGTTTTACGCTCAGAATTTTTACTACAAAAAATTCTTCACTGTTTTCATTATTTTAGGTAGTTTCGGTAAGTTTCACAGATTTATTTAACCTATTTCTCCTGCTGTTGGATCTGAGTCTGGACAAAGTCCCCGATTTAGGATATTTTGATACGACTCAGTCCCCTCTCATCAACCCTGGGCAGCAATTCTGCAAAACACAGCTAGAAAAACACAGAATCAGTGATGTCAAAGGTTAAAGGACTGTAACACACAAGGAGCAGTGGCACATAAAGCAGAACCTTGGGTTTGGCAGTGCCTGCTGCTTCCCACATCCTTCTAAGCCTGGAAAAGCAGCAGGATAATTATAGATACACTGACCAACTGGGATTATTTTCACTCACTAGCTTTTAGAACTTTTTTTCCTAAGTAAGAACATGGAGTAGAGCTGCAAAGTCTACAATTTATCAGTAATACATTCAGGCAGACTCAGCAAAACAGGCTTGCAAAGCTTCATATCCCATTAATGCTGCCAGAGGTGTCCCAACTCAGCTGTATTCCATGAGGTGCCACTTCCCAGTCATACCAGAGGGATCAGATCAGACTGAACAGCAGCTTTAACTGACTCTGTAAATAAAAACATTTGTTGCTTGTTCTCCACCTAAAACCCTCACACTAGCTGCAATTCCCTGGATATTTGTGCTGTGGGACTGGAATGACCCTCAGGTTGGCACAGCCTTCCCCAAAGAGGGGGGTAGATCCTCCCAAAAGCCAGAAGAGAAGGGATCAAATTAAACACCAAAGCAGCAGCAAGAAGTGATTCCATGGGGGAATCCAAACCAGCCTGGGACTAATGGTTGGACTGGATGATCTCGGAGATCTTTTCCAAGAGTAACCATCCTGTGATTCTGATTTCAAGAGTTACTTTACTCTCCACTCCCTTTTACAGCCTTGGTGTGTTTGCCAAGATTACATCCCTGTAAGGCAGCACCTGGAAGAAGGCTCCCTTTTTCCAGACCTCCACTCTTCCCTGAGCATCCTCAAGGCTGCAGATAAGCTGTGAGTGCTAGAACAGACAATAACTGCTTCTGTACCAGGGTGCTCATGAAGGGCAGGTTCTCCCCACAGGGAAATGGCACTGGATGTGACTTGGGATTCAGGAAGCAAAATTTCAAGCAAAATGTCTGTGTTGCCTGCAGCCAGATCTCCCCAATCCAAGGAGGTGAGAGATGAAAAAGCCCGCTTTTAACAATCCAAAATGCTTCAGGTAAAGGTCCATCCATACCTGGCTTGGAGGGTATTGATATTGAGGGCACATTTGGTAGTGGTACTGTCTCCGGACCACTGATTTCCAGCAAGTTTTTGTCTAGTTCTTCTTGTTCTAGTTCCTCTAGTTCTGCCATGAGTTCATCCTAGGTTGTTAAAGGAGAAGAGAGAAAAAGGAAGGAACTTTAAGTCATATTTATCAAGAAGTAGATTTAGCTGAACATATTATTAAAGAAAACAGCTTAAATTACACGACTGAAGCAAATCAAGTCTGATTGTTATCAATTCCTGTACATGATGTCTTGGAGGCTGGGGAAAGCAGTGAAGGGAAGGAGAAATCTAAGTCCAAACATTCCCAGGTGAGGCCATCCAGACCATTCTCAGCCTGAAGTCTGTGTCACAGCTGCTGTTTGCACTGGTGCGAACAGCCACAGCAACATCCAGGAGCAATTCCATACCCCAGGAACTGCCCCCAGGCATGCACAACATGCACATCTTCAAAGAAAGATCTCATGGGAGTCCCAGTTCCTGGAGGGATTGGAAAGCCATGCAGATCTGTTGCTGTCGTGGGTTTGTCCAGGTGACAATTTTTCCCACACCCCCCAACCAAATTGGTTCAAGCTGTGAGAGAAGGTTT
>JAWWES010000051.1:2114125-2147568 GCA_035583135.1 Lophotriccus pileatus
GTCCCCAGTCCCTCTCCAGCTCTCCTGGAGCCCCTTTAGGCCCTGGAAGGGGCTCTCAGGTCTCCCTGGATCCTTCTGTTTTCCAGGTGAGCACCCCCAGCTCTCCCAGCCTGGCTCCAGAGCAGAGGGGCTCCAGCCCTATCTTCAGCAATTGTATCCCTGCTCCTGCTCAGAGGCTCAACCAGGATGTTTCCAAGCGACACTAACCTCTTTATCACCAGATCTGTGCTGTGGCCTTGGACTGTCTGAGGGAAAGGCAAAGGTCTATCAATATCTGAGGTATGGCCTATCTAGGATTCTCCAACTGCATCCTTTTTGTTACAGGCACCCAGTAATTAGGCCTGGAGTTTAATGAGATGCTACAATTCAACATCTAACACAGAGAGGAGAACTAAACACAGAGTCAGGGGCTTGCGAATATGCCAGGTTTCCTTCCTCAGAGGGCCTGACAGAGAACAGGGACAGAAGAAGGATGTATTGCATCAAATACAGTTACCAAAACACATCTGGCAGAACCACGGGGGTTTTGGTGTTGTTTATGCCACTTTTTAAAGCTGTTTTAAAAGGTGTTTGCGAATACCTCTCCCGCTCCCCAAACTGTTTTATACTGTAGAGTCTGCCTCCAGAAACCTCTATTAAACATAGGTAGGGTAGAATTCCAAACCAGAAGTTTCCCCTTGTTTTTCATGATTTAATTAAATAGAGTAACTACATCACTTGTCCCAAGGCAGGTGGTTCACGCCCATCCCATCAACCTCGGAGGAGATGCAGGATCAGGCCAGTGCTGCTGCCAGGACTCCTGCACTAAAGTGCTGGGTAGTGGATAAGCACCTGGAACTCAAACATGCATTCTGCATTAGGCTATGACTTAAAACACAGAAAAGGCAGGCTAAAGGACTGAAGATGAGCTGGAAATACTGTAGGACTTCTGCATCCCCTACACCAGCATCTTGCGATTCATGGAAACAAACCCAGGTTCATGTTCTTTGATTCTGGGAGCAGAGTCACTTCTCCTGCCAAGTGTCAAGCAGGATCTTTAAACCACATTCAAAGGCAATGCATTGAGGTCTGAGGCCTTGCACACACAGTCACAGGTCGTTTGAGTCTTTGCCCATGCCCAGACCTGAGGTTGCAGCTTTCCCTTCCTTCAATGCCAGACCACTGCGACACTTTGAACAGCTCACTGTTCTAAACAAGACTGTCCAGGCCATCCTGCTGGCATAATTCCATGATTTAATTAATGAGCTGCTGGCCCCTTGCTGGGAGAGCCCACGTCATCCTCAGATTTTATCACATTTAGTGCTTCTAAGCAGGGGATTGTTGCCAGGAGAGGCAGAACTGCCCTCCTCATTCGTCACATCCCTGCCTCCCTCTCCAGCCCGCTCCAGGGTTTCTGTAGTTCAGTGTGGAAAACAACTTTGCTTTTCTTTTTTTCTTCATCTTTTAAGAGCTGGGTTTTGTCTGGCTCAGCAAACTAATCTAACTCATGCCCTGCCCACACAAACACCAACTCCAGCACAGAGGAACAGGCAGGACAGGGCACGGCCACTCCTGGCAGCCGCCTCAACCAGGATCAGCCAGGCCCAGTTCAACATTCCAGGTCAACAGACTGATGTGACAGGTTAAAAAAGGTAAGGGGATGGTAACCAGTTCGCTTTCCATCACATCAGGAGCTGAGCTGCCTTACCTGAGGCAGCACTGACAGCCCAAGGTGGGCATAAAGTCAGGACTTCTGCCTTCAGCCTACACCTGACTTCCTTGTTTGTTTGTTTTTGGTGCAGGGTGGGGAATGGGAGTGTTCTCTTTCCAGGAAAATCCTGAATTATACAGCAGGAATCTAGCAGCGGGTTTGCATCTACTTTGTGTACTCAGTGATGAAAAAAAACCCAAGCATTATATTTATGCACAGTGAAAGAATAATTTTGACATCAGAGAAGAAAAACCCCTCGCAAACAGAACCAGAGATGAGAGAGAATCCATGAAACCTGAGTCTCCTGCTAAAGCCTGAACACACACTGGCACGATATGAGCTTTTCACCCATTCCACTTTTTGTGGCCCTGATGTTCATTAACAAAAAGGTAAAATCAGTAGCAGGCAGTCACATAAAGATCCATTTAGATCCATTCACCCTGGATCTAAACCGGAGTGACCTGCTCAGAACCCTGAAACAGCGCCAACTTTCTCTCCCTGATGTGATCTCTGCACTGAGACTCGACTTGAGCTTTGGCTTTCCAAGAGAAACAAACTCAGGAATTGTTATACCCAAAGTAATCAGAGATTAAGGAATTAACCTGTTGTTCCTCTGTGTCCCCATGCTAAGCTCGGCTTTGTGTGACAGCCCCAGAGAAGCAGGAACGATAAAGACCAGCCTGAGCTTCCTGGAACTGAATTGAGCTCCACAACAGCAGAATCCTTGGCAGAGATGGAGCAGCTCAGTGTGTATCACGAGGTCTGTGTGGCTGAGGAAATATCCCAGACTGGATGAAACAATGCCATGGTGACAAACTGGAGCGGAATAAAAGGATGCAGGAGCAGCACAGGGCTCCCAGACTGCCAGCTCACAGCTGTGCTCGGCCTTTGTTAAAGCAGAGTTTATTTCCAAGGCACTTAAAATCCAGTAGGATACTGGCTGATTAGTTCAAACTAGTTAGTACTGCTGCTGCTTACATAAATTCACCGAGAGTTGTAAGTCCACTACTCATGAAGTGTGGAAGAGCTTCCTGGAGGGGTGGGAATAAACCCCAGAACACTGTTTTCGAAAGAATGAACATTTCCATGAGAACACAAAACACAGCACGAGTAAAATCCAAGTTCTTCCCAGAAGAGGGAATATTAACTCTTCTGCTTTCAAGAAACCCTTCTAATGATGATCAGTCTTCTCCCTGGCAGTGTTTTATGCCATGGACAGGAAATGACATGGACATTAAAGCCAGCACTGCTGGTCTCCCCAGCACACACAGAACTTCTGATAAAAGTTGAAAGCTTTCCATGCCAAGAAACAGCACAGACTCAAGAAATTTATACCAAAACGTTACTTACTATAACTTCTAGTCATGAGTTGTCTCATTTATGCAGCTCAGATACCCTAAATGCAGATCATGAAAAATATACACATATAATTTTAAGTTCATGAATGAACAAAACCCTGCCCGTGCTTAGGGCACGCACAGGAACCAGAAGCCTGTTAAGTTTCTTAGACTTAAGCTTTCCTTAGACTCCAGAAGTGCTGCAGGAATGAGTCAATGAGTCTTTGGAAAGCAGCTCACTTGGCACCCAAACAATCACCCCAGTGTGCTGGAGAGCAGAGCATATTTCCCTCTGTCACCCCAAGTGCACCAGACACCCAGCTTTCCTCTGAGACAGCAAAAACGCCATTCCAGGATTTCCCAAGGTGGCTTTAAGCTTCCAGGTAAGCTCCCTGCCCCTCTGCTGGCTTTCCCACAGCAGCTTCCACTAACATCAGCATAACTGTCCACCTGGGATCACACACAGGCACCATCCTCAGGAGATCCTCCAGGAACAGCAGGGACACATAGGATCTCCAGAGTGAAATGGTTAAATCTACTAAGAAAGATTAAATCTGCTAGAGAACTACGAAAGCTTAAGGATTCTTTAAGTTTTAATAAAAAACCAAAACAAAACAAGAAAACAAAAACCCCAACAAAAAACTCAAGTTAATCAGCTTTCTTTTAGTTTTACTTAAATCATTTCAACTATATGGAATTATTTCCATTAAAAATACAGGCTTTCACATATAAGTTCAACATATCTATTTTCACTTAAATTATAAAGTGTTTTTGCATAAAGATCATGAAGTTTATGGATTATAAAAGAGCCTGAAGTCAGAGAAGAAAATATCCAAGCAACTGGATATAAAAAAATGCAATTTGTAGGAGCTCAGCTGATGACAGACAACTTGAATCCAGAATAACTGAGCAGTGCCTTAGTGTGTCTGAAGAGAACTCACTTCTCAGCGAGCCACAGACAATCAGCTGCTTTTAGTAACAGCCCAATAGGGACAGTTTCCAGAAATGGAAAAAAAAGGTTTCATTTTCCACCAGAAAACCATCCCAGCCCTTCTCCCTTTCCCAGCTCCTTAATTACTCCTCAGGATCCTGTTCTCCTGCAAGCCCTCAATTAGTGTGACCCAGAATGCCGCTGGTGAATGGGCAGGTTTTTCTCCTTCCTCCACCTCCAAGGAAATTTAATCCCTCCCCTCCCCGAAGTGCTGAAGGGCAGCAGAGAGAGAGGGATGGCATTACAGTGGAGACAAAGATCTGAGCAGAAACCAGCAGAAAGAGAAGTTTGGAAGTTAAACAGGACCAGCGAACAGTTAAACAGGACTGAGCCAGAAGGTGAAGAAACTACAGAAGATGAGGAAGGTTAGAAAAGTATAAATTTTAGTTCTCCTTTTAAGCTCATTACCAAACTAGGCCAAAAAACACAGCAGGAACTCACTAGAGCTGTTGCAGTAAGTTGGATTTAGAAGTGACTTGGCTAAGCCTGAAGTCAGGCTCTGCTGAGGTCTTTCAGCAGGCCCCTGGGCCACGTCCTTGAGCCCCAGTGTGCTGTGTATCACCCACACACAGGGAAGGGAGAAACCCCAAGGGAGCACCATGTCCTGCAGTCTGAGAGCAGGCTTAAAGTGCTGGCTGAAGCAGTGACATAAACCAAAAACTCTAAGGGTTAATTGCTGCAAATTAACCCTTGCTCGTCGTGCTTGCAGCTCCCTGTGCCACAGGCAGAGCCCCTCCTGCTCCAACCCCGCTGCTACACGGCACAGAAAGGGACACTCCGCACAGAAATCAGGATGTGCTTCCCTGAAAACGTGGCTTGTAAGCGGTAAAAACAAGCAAGAAGCTTGTTTTGAGAGCACTGGAATAGGTAACCTGACAACTCCCTTATCTCCAAGCTGACAGACACATCGAGCACTGCCTGAAACACAGCCAGACCTGCCCAGGGAAACACCAACTCCTACCGTCTATTTATAAGCTTCAGGAGCGTGTGTGGAAGAGCTTCTTGGAGTGGGTGGAGGGGTGGGGATAAAACCCCAAACACACGGCGTTTTCAAAGGAATGAACGTTTCCAGAGAACACAGGACAAAACAAAGCACAAGCCCCACCAGAGTTCTTCTCAGAAGAGGGAATAATAACTTGCCTGTTTTCAAGAAACCCTTTTAATGGTGACCAGTTTTGTCAGCTTTTCATGCCATGGACGACAAATAATAACAAGCACGTTAAAGCCACAACTGGTCTCCCCAACACACTCAGAACTTTTCATAAAAGCTGACAACAACAAACGCATCTATTTAACCAAAGCCACACACTTAAGCAGGGATTTGGTGAGGAGTTTTGTCTGTTAGAATTAAAAAATACCACCGTGGTGGAATGAGGGCCTGCTTCCAAAGCAATGCCCTGTTTTTCCAGGGTATTTCCCTGACCTCTCCCCCACACGGGATGAGGAAGGAAAAACCACAGAGGGGCCGGGCACTGCCGTGACCTCAGAATCACGAGGGAGTGATGCGACAGCCACACGGGACATCCCCCAGTGGGAAAGGGGAGGTGTCCTCCCCCCTTTCCCTTCCCCAGTAGGGTCAGCCCCGGCAAAAACCCCGCGGGGAGGGGCAGAACAGCCCGGAGAGGGGGGAATAACCTGTAAAATAATGGTAACAGAGCTAAAAAAACAAAGGCAAAAGATAGGAAATAAAGACATTAGGGTAGAAAAGAAGGGCACTACGGTAAGAAAAAAAGTCCTAAGGTAGAAAATAAAGGTGTTAGGGTAGAAAATAAAGGTGTTAGAGTAGAAAATAAAGGTCTGGAGTAGGAAATAAAGGTATTAGGGAAGAAAATAAAGGCCGTGGGGTGGAAAATAAAGGCATTAGGGTATCAAATGAAATAAAGGCACTATTGGTAGGCAGCCCGGCTGTGTCTGTGCCGGGCGGGCCCCTCCCCGGCCCTCCCGACCTGTTGCCCAGCTCAGGCCCGGCCCGGCCCGGCCGCCCCCCGCTCACCGCGCTTGTTCTTGGTGCCGTGCTTGCGGGCGGCTGCCAGCTCCTGCTCGATCTTCTTCTCCAGGAACTCCTGCTTCTTGCTCAGCATCTCCTCCGTGTCGCGGAGCCGCTGGATCGCCTCCTGCGGGGAAGGGCCCTTCCCGCCGCCCTTCCCGCCGGCGCCCGTCCCGAACAGCTTCCCCAGGAGCCCCGACATGGCTGCGCGGGGCCGGGCCGAGGCCGTGCAGCTGCGGTACCGCTCCCGCCGCTCCGCTCCCCCTCACGCACCAGACCAGAGGCCCGAGGCCGCCGCCGGGGCCCCGCCTGCCCGCCTCTCCCCGCCGCCCCCGTGCCGCCTACAACTCCCGGCGTGCCTTGCGCCGCCCCCGCGGCGCCCGCCGCCGGGCCCCACGCGCGGGGCGTGCCGGGAGATGAAGGCGCGGGCGCGGCGGCGCGCGGGGCACGCCGGGAAGGCGGGGCCCGCCAAGCGGAAAACGGCAGCGGCGGGCGTGTGACGTCAGAGGGTGCGTGACGTCACGGGGCCGGGAGGAAGGGCCGAGCCGGGACATGGCCGGCCGTGGGGCCGCTACGGGAGCACGGACAGGGACGGGCAAGGGGAGCGAACACCACAGCACGGGCTCACGGGGCCCGGGGGAATGGTTCGCGTTGGAAAAGGGCTCCCAAGGGCACCGAGTCCGGCCTGTGCCCGACCCCCAACCTTGTCCCTCAGCCCAGAGCACCGAGTGCCACGTCCAGTCATTCCTGGGACACCTCCAGGGATGGGGACTCCACCACCTCCCTGGGCAGCGACATCCAATGCGTGATCACCCTTTCCAGGAAGAAATTTTCACAGATATCCAACCTGACCCTCCCCTGGCACAGCTTGAGGCCGTTTCCTCTTGTCCTGTCCCTTGTTCCCTGGGAGCAGAGCCCGACCTCCATCTCGCTCCCCTCTCCTGTCAGGGAGTTGCAGAGAGCAAGAAGATCCCCCGAGCCTCCTTTTCTCCCTCACAGCTCCCTCAGCTACTCCTGGTGCTCCAGCCCCTTCCCAGCATCGTTCCCTTCCCGGGACAGGCTTTAAGTGATCAAGAAGTGACCGTGGGAACCTTCCCAATGCCAGAGCTGGAAGCCAGGAGTGGGCTGGGTGTGATTCCTGGACAAACCCCTCCTCCAGCACCATCCTCACTGCTGGGGTGACCCCCCTCAGGCACAGTCGGTATCGAGATCATGTACGGAAAATTTATCCTTTTAAACTTCCCTTTCTAACTTGCCACCTGTGCCAAAGCAGTTCTTCAATCCAGGGCTGTTGTTGCCTCATTGGTGGTGACTATTTGTGAGTTCATTTCCTGGACACTTGAGTCACTCCCTCTGAGCTGTGGAGGTAGCACAGATATAATTCCGAGCTGGAATCCATAATTTCACAGTACTTACAGACAAAGTCCCAGGAGAAAATCAAGTTGCCTGGTGCCAACCTTTCCTGGATACTTTTGAATTCTGCTCCTGTGTGCTTGGCCTCAACCACCTGGAGGAGCGATAAACTGACATCTCCAGGCACAGCAGGGTTGTGAAAACAAGTTAATTAGTAACAGACTCGGACAATAACAGTGTTTGCCCTTGGAAATGGCCCAAGGACATCAATCACTGCTCTGGAGCAGGGCTGGAGTAGTTGGTGCTCCGTAGATCAGGCTGGGATATACACAACACAGGGAAAAGAGCAAAAATTAACCAAACAAATGCTTGCTGGGCAACAGAGGTTTTCCCAGCCAGGAGTAAGAGGGAAAAGCACTGCACTGGGAAATGCAAGGAGCTTCCCACACACCACGTGGGAGTTCAGCAGCAGAGCTGCGGAAGGGCTGCTGCCTTGGTCCACCTTGGTAATGTTGGCATTGAAGATAGGTGGGAAAGGCAAATACACAGGAAAATCCCACTGAGGATGATGGAATCACTCCCAGGACAAGAGAACGCCCAGCTGACAATATGGGAGTCTGAGCAGGGTAAGGGAAGAGCTTTCACTTGCCTGTTTCTCACTCCCACACAAAGCATCTGCTGCCAGCAAGTGCCAAGGACCTCTGTTCTGCTCCAGTGCTCCCAGGGGATGGCTTTGGCTCTGGAACTTCCAGAAAATGTCAAGATGCTTCTGCTGGTGGGTTTGTAAAGGAAACAGTTGTTTCCAGGACACAGGATGGAACCAGCCCTGTGGAAAGGTGCTGGGGGGAAAACCAGTGCCCTGAGCAGCTTTGATCCACCTCGGCCCACACTGAGCTGAGCAGTGGGCAGGCCTGTGCCAGGGAAACAGGAACAGGGGGGAAATCCTGGGCAGAATTCTTCCCTGCAGGGAATAGAAGAGCTTGTAGATAGCTCATGCCAGGTTTGCAGGAACTGAAGCAGCTGGACAAGAGTGGGACAGGGAGGGAGATGGGTGCAAGTTTACTCTATGAGGACAATCACTACGCCCATCATAAAACTTGTTTTGGTTCAACACCACCTCAATGCAAACACGTATCAAGCAGCCAGGGTGGCATCTTTGAGTCCCACAGTCATGTTAAGGAAGCTTCCCAGTCTTGTATTCCTCAACAGTGACATACTGGCAGTTTTGGGGCTCTGCTCCCACCCCCTGAATCACACTAGTGCAGCCAGTGCAGACCAGGTTTCAGCATCCCACTGAGCTGCGGGAAAGCAGGATTTGGGAAGGGAAGGCCAGGCCTCCAGACAGTGCCACCCTCGTTATTCCAAAATAAACCCAACTGCAGAGACCACATAATGACATGTACAGAGGGAAGGGCAATAGGAAAAGTATATTTAGCAAAGTATTTCCTGATACTGTTCCCCTTGTGGGAGAGCTGAGTGTTTAAAACAAACACTGTGGGTAAATAAACTCTGCCCTTCAAAGAGGCAGGACGTTTCCCAGCGGCACAGACACACCTAAGCAGGAAGGGCCACCTGGATGTCCCCAGCCCAGCCACCTCTTCCCAGGCATGTCTGCTCAGAGCAGGATGCTCTGACCAGTTTCGTATTGGGGTCTCATGGTCTCTCCTTCCTTTGACCACCCATGCTGGACATTTCTTCGTATCAAATCAGAAGTTAGAATCATGGAATCATGGAATGGTCTGGGTTGGAAGAGACCACAAAAATCATCCCATTCCACCCCTGCAATGGACAGGGACACTTTCCACTAGCCCAGGTTGCTCCAAGTCCCGTCCAACCTGGCCTTAGACACTTCCAGGGATGGGGCAGCCACAGCTTCTCTGGGCAACCTGTGCCAGGGCCTCCCCACCCTCACAGGGAAGAATTCCTTCCCAATATCCCACCGAACCCTACCCTCCTTCTGCTTAAGGCCATTCCCCCTTGTCCTGTCACTCCAAGCCTTTATGAGAAGTCCCTCTCCAGCTTTCTTGTAAGCTCCTTTAGGTACTAAAAGTTGCCACATTCCAACGTGTCCCTGTGCACCTCTGGAGCTTGGCTCCATCTTCTCCACCCCATGACAGCAGCAAGAACTCTCCTTAACCTCTTGTAAACCCTCAACAACCCCTTCTCCAGCCTCTTCCTGTAAGCCCTTGAGCTCCATTTCCTCACACCCACCAACAGAAGCTGGAAGTGCAGAAACACCACAAAAAAAAAGTCAAATGAGCAAAAAATGAGTAAGGAAAGTGAGGGAGTGAAGTGCTGGCAGGACCCATCCTGACAGGAACTGCCTGACAGTGTTCCAGGAGTGACAGCGTAACCATCATTAGACAGCACAGCCTGGGGGCACAGAAACACCAGGAGATACTTGATGGGCACTGCCCTCTGCAAGCTGCTGGTTTTAAGATTTCAAGTTTTTAAGATTTAAGCAAGGAGACAAGAAAAGTACCCTGAGGTCAAGCAAGGGCTGGAGCTGAGGCAGGCTGCAGGATCAGCCCAGTTGGCTCCAGTGGCCAAACACCCACCATTTCCCAGAGAGCAAGGCTGGGATTCCACAGCCAGCACTTCAGTACCCAGGACTGACTGAACCTGGGCTGGAAATACAGCACTTTGCACCCGCAGACAGCTGAGCATCTCATTACAGAGACTGAACAGGGAAAGCCCAGCTCAGCTCACCTACACACGGAGCAGGGAGAAAGCATGGGAGAGCAGAGCATGGGACACACATCCCAGGAGGACCTGCAGGCAGCAGAAATGTGCAGGTCTGGGTCAAGTCCCCTTCCCCAGCAGCCAGTGCATCCAGTGGCAGCCTAAAAATGGAGGTGAGGGCAGGACAGGAGGAACCTGGCAGGGTGGTGGGACTTTGGGACTTCTACTTGGGAAATCAGAGAAGAATCCCAGTGGACAAGAGAACTGTTCCAGTCACACCAGACTTTCTTGCTGTCTAACCACACCAACTTCCCAGTGAAACTGCTGAAAACTGGCCCACAGGACTGAGCTAAGGGAAGGTGGAGGCTGGGAAGCAGCTGACAGAGCTTCTTTGCAGCGCCTGGCCCGGAGCTGAGGCTGGAACACCAGCTCCTGGATGCATCACAGGTTTCCTGTGTGACTCTGGACAGTCACCTCACCCAGGCCACTGTACACAGGGGTCATGTATAACTGTTCACACGGATCAGCTCACTGATGCCTAAGGCACTCAGAGATCCTTGGATGTGGGGACAAACCATGAACAAAACACTGTGGAGAAAAGAGCAACCAGAGAGAAGAGCCAACACACAC
The DNA here is from genome assembly GCA_035583135.1 of Lophotriccus pileatus. NCBI lineage: Eukaryota > Metazoa > Chordata > Aves > Passeriformes > Tyrannidae > Lophotriccus > Lophotriccus pileatus. Next base: position 2,124,796 of record JAWWES010000051.1, read on the forward strand.
ATGTGCTCCCACACAGACTCCACAGGGCATGTGAGGTCCAGGGTGTTTATAACTCGTGTGGTACAGACACGGTGATCTTTCTACTGAGAGAGACAGAGAAGATACCAGACACAAGTCTACCAGGATATTTCTGAACAGTGTTCCCAAAGGATCTCAGGATGAACTCGCTTCCACTAGGAAGGATCAATTGCTTGCTCTCAGAAGGGCCACCCAAATACTGGGCAATACAGGTTTAGGACAGAAAAACCACAGATGGGACAGGCTGTGATTTGCAAAGCCACCTGATTTCAGCAGCTCTGTTTGTTGCAAGTTTGCACACTCCTTCTTCTTCTTACCCTGATTCAGGGATCTTTGTCTTTCTTGCCCTAAGCAGACCCGTGATGCAGAGGGACAAGAAATAATGGAGCCACTCTCTTCAGTGCCTCGTAGCCGTCAGTGGCTTCCAAGCAGTCCTCTGCTCAAGGGTGGGAAGAACCAGTGGAGATGAAAGCCATCCTCTCCCATATGCATCTACCTCCCCACCAGAGCTTTGGTCTTTTTCACTGGGATAGATTTGAGCACCGAGTCCAACAGCCACACAGTGGCTCTGGGCATGGTCACTCCGTGGTCTGGATGTACACCGGGACAGCCAGCATGGTGCAGGGCCCGTCCGAGCCTGCCTGCAGCTCTGCCAGGGCCAGGTTGGATGCCATGCTGTTGGACTGCCCAGCGACAAGCTCGGAGTCAGCAGCTCCCGACCCCCCAACGACGATGGACAGGACGGCGTCCGACTCCTGGAAGGGCTCTTTGTCAGGGACCCCCTCGGGGGGGCTCTCCCCAGCAGCGCCGCCGTCCTTCAGCTCGGCCAGCCCGGGCAGGGCCAGGCCTGCCTTGCGCCGCGCCACCCGCTTCCTCTGGGGCTTCCTGAGTTGCAGGTCCTTGTCCTTGGGCGAGCCCAGCCGGCACTTGTGGTCCTTCATGTACTTGTGGCGTGTGAAGCCCTTGCTGCAGGTGGGGCAGCGGTACTTGTAGTTGCCGGTGTGCGAGCGCTGGTGCTCCACCATGTGGGCGCGGCGGCTGAAGGACTTGTTACAGTACTGGCACTTGTGGATCTTCATCCCTGCACAGGACAGAGCTGGGTTAGAGACCCACCCATCCCGCCACGGCAGAGCGTGGCAGCTTCACCTCCTCTCCGAGGAGATGTTCCCTGGCAAACGGGAGATGTTGTGCCAGGAGAATTTGCAGGCGGAAAAGGGTGGGTGGCTACAGATTAAATGGCTGTGTTTAACTATTGTTTGTAGAATCAGAGAATATCCTGTGAGCTGGAAGGGACCCACCAGGATCATCCAGTCCAACTCCTGGCCCTGCACAGACACCCCAACAATCCCACCCTGTCCCTCAGAGCATTGTCCAAACCCTCCTGGAGCTCTGTCAGCCTTGGGGCTGTGCCCACTGCCCTGGGGAGCCTGTTCAGTGCCAACCACCCTCTGGGGGACGAACCTTTTCCTGAGATCCAACCTGACCCTGCCCTGACACAGCTCCAGCTGTTCCCTGGGTCCTGTCCCTGCTCACAGAGACAGAGATCAGTGCTACCTCTGCACTGCCCCTCAGGAGGGAGCTGCTGACTGCAAATACATATTCACAGAATCACAAAATCAACTGGGTTGGAAAAGACCTCTGAGATTATCAAGTCCAACCTATGACCCAACACCACCTGGCCTACTAAACCATGGCACTAAGAGCCATACCCAGTCTCTTCTTAAACACCTCCAGGGATGGTGAATCCACCACCTCCCTGGACAGCCCATTCCAATGGCTGATCTCTCCCTCTGTAAAAAATTCCCTCCTAATGTCCAACCTAAACCTGCCCTGGCACAGCCTAAGCTGTGCCCTCTTGTCCTACTGCTGGTTCCTCGGAAAAGAGACCGACCCCCACCTGGCTACAACCTCCTGTCAGGGAGTTGTAGAAAGTATTCTTGCCCCAAAGAAGAGGATTAAAATACCAGAAAAACATGTCAGGTAATTATGATGAATATGCAAAACCATCTTCAAGTATTATTTTTTTCCAAGTGTATTTGGTAAGTAAAGAAATTTTCACTTTTTTTCCTTCCAAAATATGGGAATGTGCGGTGTGAAACAACCCAGAACTGCACTGTCAGCACATCCCCTCTAATCCCACTCTTGGGCACAAGGAAAAACTTCCAGTTTTACCCCAAGGGACAAAAGTCTGAATATTCCCTAGGGCACAGGAATAAATGATTTGTCTTTATTAGTAATGGAAACATCATTTTTGGAACACAGAGAAAAGGGAATCAAATCCCAAATCCTTTGGCATGTGAGATGGGACTGGGGAGGAGTGGACAGAGCACTCTGGATATTGATTTGATAGCAAACACACAGCAATCAGCTTTTCTGCAGAGTTTCACCAGCAAACCCTGCCTACATATTTTTAAAAAACAGCCCAAAGCTTAGACACAGTCCTAAATACAAGCTTACTTAAATAGGCCTGCAGCAACATAGAGAAAAAAACCCTAAAGCTAATTATTTATTCTTCTTTCTCAGGCTGACTCCTTCCATCACATGCTCCTGCAGCACCACAGCGAATCCCAGACACTGCATTCTCAACCCCTTACCTGAATGGGACAGAATGTGAGCCTTCAGCTTGTCAGGCCTGTTGAACTCTTTATTGCAGCCTGTGTGGCTTCTGTAACAACAACAAATGCTCGTGAGCAGCATGAATGAGCTGGGGATCAATGTATAAACATATCCTGGACCAGAAACAGATCCATGACCCTTCTCCTCAGCAGCACCCAGATGGCTCCCTCAGCAGCCTGGGAGCTCAGCCCCCAGCCTTTCTGGGGAGGAGCAAGGAATAAGCTACAGGGACATACGGCTTTTCCTCTATTACACATGGTCTGTGTCTCACTATAAATGCTCCTAAAAGCAGCAGGTTCAAGATCCCAGCTGGACACAGAAGTACTTTGGAAGGAGCTACAAGGTGGCTGGAGCAGGGAGAAGCCGCCCAGACTCGCCTATCTCAGAAGGCACATGGTTGTGCCATGGATTTGGAGGTGTACCTTCCAAACCTGGGTTCTTCTGGCTCACCCATTAGGTGCCATACTGCCAAGTGCCTTTGCAGAAATGCCAGTTGGGGACAGCCCATCATTCAGACACCTCTGTGCTCCATGGTCAGTAATGCTCCTTCTCTGCTCTGCTGCTCTCCAGGTGCTTCCCCAAAGCTTCCCATGAAGGCAGGGCTGATGAACTGGGATGAAATGATGTGATCCCACAGCACGACAATGACAAAGAACTCCTGGGTTCCCAAGTCAAAAGCACAGAGCATTCCCACCTCCCCAAGAAGCAGTGGATTGGCAGGTGCCTCAGTGTACCCTGGCATACCCGCAGGAGGCATTCCTGCCATCCCAAGCCCTATCCCAGCCATGCTGGAGATGTGTTACGTACGAGAAAGGACATTTGTATTTCTTGAAGGGCTCATGGATCAGCATGTGCCGCTTGAGCTTGTCCTTGCGATTGAAGGCAGCGTCGCACACCGAGCACTTGAAGGGCTTCTCACCTGGGCAACAGAGAGGCCAAGAGTCAGGGATGGTCCAGCCACACAGGGCTGCTCTAGCCACGGACAGGATCCACCATGGTGGCTGTGCCAAATATAAACTTCCCCAAACTTCCCTGCCCGATGGGTACAATCCGTGCTGCATATTGTTCCTGCTCTCCAGGGCCAAATTCCTTAGTTCTGCAACCACAGGAAGGGGGTGTAGCCATAAAAGCTATACAAGTTTCTAGTATAGCTTGTTATTACCTTTGTACAAAATTCCTAAAATGCTCTTTAATCAATCTTTGTTTAGAGTTTCAACGGAACGAGGTAAAGGTTTTTTTTCTGTCTGTGAAAATGCACTGAGAAAGGGAAGTAACACCTGATATAACCAGTCAAAGCTACTCAGAAGCCTTGAAACCACTCCAGAAGGCATGATACTGTGTCAAAGGAGATGGGGAAGAGAAGATGAAAATGAGGTCTTTTTGGGACCTCCAACTCAGATTTAGGAAGCAGGTCAGGGGCATGGTGAGAGCAGTGCTATGGGAGGGACAGTTTTGGAAGTGGGTGTAACAGATGTTACACCCACTAACACAGATCTTACACCCACTAATGGATGTTACACACACTAAATAATGTCCAAATATTGTAATTAGAACCTGAATATTGTAATTAGATGACAGTATAAACTTGTAAAGCCCGTGCAACTCAAGTGTGTGCAAAATATTCCTGTGCACCCTTGGCGCTGTAATAAAGGAGTGCTTTTTGCCTTTTAATACCCAAAAATAATCCAGAGAATTATTTCTCCTACTTTGAGGCATCAGGGGAAGCCACCTGTGTGTCCCACTTCTAACTGCGGCAGTACTGGGCACGAGGCTGAAGGAAAACCACACACGTCCTGAACTCACGTTACTCTACAGATGACTCAGAGTTATTCCCGTTATCAGGAAAAGAGCCAGGGGGGCAACAGGGCAGACAGGCCTGTGGCACAGAGAGGACAAGCACTGGGAGCTGTGGGAGCTGTACCCGAGTGGATGTGGGCATGCAGCTTGAGGTAGTGCTCCCGACGGAAGAACTTCTTGCAGATCTGGCACTTGAACTTGCTGCCCCCGCCGTGCGTGGGGATGTGGCGGCGCAGGTACCTCTCGCAGGGGAACACCTGGGAACACACACAGAAACAAGGCTGAGACAGCAGGACACACAGGACATCCCTGAGCTGGCACTGCCAAGGGAGGGGTAGCCTGTGGAGGCAACATAAAAGTCACAGAACTCCAGAACAGCTTGGGTTGGAAGGGACCTTAAGGATCTGACAGTCCCAATGCCTGCCATGGGCAGGGACACCTTCCACTAGCCCAGGCTGGTCCAAGCCCTGTCCAACCTGGCCTTGGACACTTCCAGGGATGGGCAGCCACAGCTTCTCTGGGCAACATGAGCAGGAAACTCAAGGAGACTGCTTTCTCAGGAAGGATGTGCTGAGAAAACCTTTGGGATTGTATAGGGAAATTACAGATATAGTGCTAAAAACAAACCCCAAAACAGAAAACAAACAAGAAAACCAACCAACCAACCAACCAAAGCAACCCCCCAAACCAAACCAAACCAAACAACCTCCCCCCCCAAAAAAACCCCAAACAAAATCAAACACAAAAAACCCCTTTCTTATCCTTAAGAAATATATAATCTGATACGTTGCTGTTAATTTTGTAACACCACAGTGCTGAGGATCAGCTTTCCAGAGGGATGCTCAGTCCCCTCGCCAAGCCAGGACTAGGATGGGCTGGGCAAGAACCCCCTGTAATTATTACCTTCCCACACAGTTAACCTCACTTTCTGCTTCCTCGTAATCTGTTACCAAAGATTCCCATTCATGGTCTTTATAAAGCCAGGAAGAATGGCTCCTCTGGCTAATGGGGATACTGGAAACAGCCAGCTGAATGAATTCCTAGTGAACGTGCTGCAAGCACACCTGAGGGGAGCACAGGAAAACTTGGAGTTATGGCATCCCAGACTGTGCTCTCACATCTCTAGAAAACAGCAATATAAGTAAGAATTCAAACAGAGGTAAAAAATACTGCTCCAGCTAATGGGCTCTCAAACCCCTCTGCTGTATCCTGACAGTCCCACCCAGCTCAGAAGGGTACCTGTCAGCTGGTTGAGGAAGTGGAGAGAAGACAGGTAAGAAAGATGGGTTACTAACCATGGCAGGAGTGTGTTTCCCCTTCCTGAGCTACCTCAGTACAGAGTGGTCACTCCTTTGAGACTGTCCCTGCCCCCACTGCAGGATTTTCATTTCCTTTGCTATAAATAGAGGAGCAAGGGTCCAAATTTTAGTCCGGATTTCAAAAGATAATTTACCAGAATTCAAACCCCACACAGTTCTGCCCCTCAAACTTCCTCAGGGGCTGTGCTGATGAGAGTATTTCCAGGCAAAACCTACCCAGGCATCGTTCCGCCCCCCGTCCCATAACTCAGACAGGTTTCTCTTTGCCAAGGACACAGAGCACTCATCCAAAAGAGAGAAATGAGGGGGAACTCAGAGACTTGAGTGGCAACAGGAGATGAGGATAGCAATGGAGGTGTAGGAGAGCTCCCACAGGAATTGGAGCTTTCCGTGCCTGACCCTTTCAGCCAGATGTAGCCTGGAATGGTGGGTCAAAGACTTCCCAAAACCAGCCTTGCTCCTCCTGGTACACTTGCTTTTAAAAAGTAAGGACAGCAGCCTAGTGTGCAGTCCTGTGTTGCTGTGGGAATAAGGGAACTGCCCTGACAAATCCTGTTCAATAAACAGCACTCAGGAGAAAAGCCAGCAGTGCAGGGAGGAACATACTCTGTGTGAGGCCAGAGAGCTGGAGGCCAAGGGTGCAACCACCTCTGTCCCTCTGGAAAGCAGCTTGTGGGCACCTGCCAGTCCATACTGAGGTGAAAAGGGAGAAAAAGGGAGAAAAAGGGAGCTGAGGTTCCTGAGAGCCTCTGCCAGGTGTCCAGGCCTGGCTCAGGGAGGGATCACCCACCCACCTTCTGGCAGTGAGGGCAGGGGAAGTTGTGCGTTGCTGTCTGCAGATGGTGCTCCAGGGCCTCTGGGGTGGAGTATTTATTGACACACTTCACACACCTGGATGGGGAGAGAAAGGACAGAGGCTGTGAGAAAGGCTCCTCAGCAAACTCCACACCACGGGCAGACCTGCCCAGCCCAGCCACCCGCCAGGGTGTTCCCTGACAGGGTTGGTTTGGTACAGAAAATAATCTCTCAGGTGCTCTGAAACCTCAGCAACCCACATGCCAGCTCACATTCACACTCAGCACCTTTCAGAGGGGGAGATGCTGGAAAACTGGGTGTAGAAGCCTTTATATTCCAATGCTCTTCCACACAGACTGCCATGGGCACATATTCCACATTGCTTCCTCATGGAGACAAGCCCTAAGTATGGACTTCACCCTACTCAAAACACCTCCTTCCATCTTCACCGCTTCCATCTTTATTGCTCCGGTGAAGGAGCTGACAGTGAGGGTACGGGATGACAGGGCTGACACATCCTGGGAGCATTTCAGCTGGAGAACTCTGCCAAAGCTGAGGGATAGTGAGCACTGGGGAGAAGCACCACCAGCAATGAGAACAGAGGCACTCACCAGGTGTACCTGCTGTGAAACCCCTTCTCCTTAGGTCAGACTAATACCTCTTCAAACATAAGCAGGGCTCTGATCTCAAGGATCCCCACTACAGGATGAAACTCCACAGTGCAAGGATAACTAGAAACCATGGACTATGCAAGAAATAGCAGATATTTATTCCATGAAGCTCCTAGGTGACTTCAGTATCTTCTGGACTGCCTAGTCTTCCTGAACATCTCTACAGGCATTTCAAAAGCTCCAGGTCATTTTTGTAGGACTTCTCACCCTTTCTCTCTATCCTAGTAAAACTGCTTTCCAGAGAACAGACACTTCTGCAGCAAACGACAGGAGATTTTTTGGGGGCACAGCTTCTACAGCCGACACTCCCTTTGCTGAAGGTATTGAAGAATCACAGAAAACAGGCTGAGAAGGGACTTCCCTGGGGCTCTGGCCCAACCCAGTGCAGGTTCATCTGTGCCCATCTCACTCTTGACTGGTGATAAGAGGGCTTGCAGTGACAGGATTTTCCCACATAACCAATCCCAGCCTTTCACTGTTGTTCCAAAAGCATTCACAGAATCACAAAATCAACCAGGTTGGAAAACACCTCTGAGATCATTAAGACTAACCTATGACCCAATATCACCTGGCCTACTAAGCCATGGCACTAAGAGCCACATCCAATCTCTTCTTTAAGAAGATTCACCTCCAGGGATGGTGAACCCACCACCTCTCTGGGCAGCCCATTCCAATGGCTGATCTCTCTCTGTAAAGAATTTCTTCTTAATGTCCAACCTAAACCTCCCCTGGCACAACTTAAGCTGTGCCCTCTTGTCCTGCTGCTGGTTCCTGGGAGAAGAGACCAACCTCTCCTGGCTCCCCCCTCCTGTCAGGGAGTTGCAGAGAGTGAGGAGGTCTCCCCTGAGCCTCCTCCTCCCCAGGCTGAGCCCCCCCAGCTCCCTCAGCCTCTCCTCACAGCACTTGTGCTCCAGTCCCTTCCCCAGCCTCGTTGCTCTTCTCTGGACCTGCTCCAGCCCCTCCATGTCCTTCCTGAACTGAGGGCCCAGAGCTGGACACAGCACTCCAGGGGTGGCCTCACCAGCGCTGAGTGGGGTGAGAGTGAGAATCCTGCTGCCACACTCTTCCTGAGCCAGGCCAGGATACCAAGAAGGCCACACATTCCAAGTGCTTGGCCCTCGAAGCCGGGTGGAGGGGCCCCCCATTTGCCATCTGGGTGCCCAAAGGAACCACAGCCACTAATCACACAGGACCCCCTCTTCCCTCTAAGGTCCCCACCAAACACACTCTGCACCCACTCACTCCTACAAGCCTTGTGAGCACCGATTGCTACTGTACTTGTATACGGCCACGTCCTTCTTGGGGCTGTGCTGGGGCAGCAGGCTGTGGGAGTACTGGTGGACGCCCAGCTCGTACAGGGAGGGGAAGTCCTTGCTGCAGAGGTGGCAGCGGTAACTCAGCTCCTCCTGGTGGCTCTTGATGTGATCAAGGAAGGACTCCAGCTTCTGGAAGGTCTGAGCACAGGTCTTCACCACACACTTGTACACCTGGGAGAAAGGAGAGCAGCTGGAGCAGCACACCATGGAAACAGCCAGGGAAAGCCCTCTGCCAACAGGCAGAGTGGCCTTCCTTTTTGGGAAGAAATAAGGACTGTCAGGGCACTCCCCAGAGAAAGCAAGGTGGGATAAAGGGGTGTTGGTGTGAGGGCTTGAAACCACTTAAATAAATAAAACCACAACACCCCAGTGGTGACTGTCCCATGCCACCTACACCGAAAACTTTGGGCTTCATAGTCATTGAATCAGTAAGGTTGGAAAAGACCTCCAAGACCATCGAGTCCAACCTCTGACAGATCACCACCTCGTCAACTAAAACAACAGCACTAAGTGTCAAGTCCAGTTGTTTGTTGAACACTTTCAAGGATGGTGACTCCACCACTTCCCTGGACAGCCTGTTCCAATCCCTGACAGCCATTTCTGGGAAGAAATTCTTCCTTATGTCCAACCTGAACCTCCCCTGAGCTATCATAAACCACCAGGAACAGCTTGGGGCCATTTCCTCTCCTCCTGTCCCTTGTTCCCTGGGAGCAGGGCCCAACCTCCCTGGCTACCCCCTCCTGTCAGAGAGTTGCAGAGAGAGAGAAGGTCCCCCCTGAGCCTCATTTTCTCCAGGCTGGGTCCCCCCAGCTCCGTCAGCCACTCCTCATATGACTGACTCTCCAGACTCTTCCCCAGCATCATTGCCCTTCTCTGGACACGCTCCAGCCCCCCTATGTCTTTATTGAAGTGAGGGGCCCAGAACTGGACAGACTTCACTTCTCTGCTTCTTTTCTAGCCACTCAAACCTGCTTGGTGGACTTCTCACTCAGCAGCGTGGAGGCAGAGGAGCTTTTCAAAGCTGTCCAGACCACACAGCTACAACCCTGAGGGCTGAGCTGCATGGGAAGCACTGGCAGCTTTACCGAGCAAGAGGCTCAGGACAGACCCTGGTGCACTATATGATGCCCATCCCAATCTCAGCACCCCCACAGGGCACCCTCTGTCCCTACCTGCTCATTCTTGTGCTGTGTCATGTGTGATTTGAGCTGGAAATAGGTGTTGAACTTGCTGGGGCAGAACTGGCACTGGTAAGAGCTGTCAATCAAGACAACTTGCTTGGCCTCCAGCTTGCCCGCCTCGCTGTCCTCCAAGGGGCTCAGCTCTCGGGGCGGTGGCATGGGGTTCCTTGAGGGCTGAGGCAAACCTGCAGAAGGGGAGAAAGTCACACTCTGCCATGAGACAGCTTTGAAGGCTGCTCTGAGAGCCAGGCCAGGCCAGGCCACGCTCTTCCTCCCTTTCAAAGACAGATTCTTTAGACCTCTTTAGATCTCATTAACAGAGTGGTTTTAAATTTGTCAAGAGATATGTAAGGGCTCTTGACTACCCTGTCTTCCTCTCCTTAACCCATTCCCTTTTTCCACAGATATAATTGTGCTTTGTGGAGCAGTCAGAGAAGAGGCCTCCACCAGTGAACCAGAGCGAGATTTACTCCCATTCTAGCAGGAGACAGGAGGTTAAGATCCAGCCAGTTCAGTCTATGATGTCTGCAGAGACCAGTTCCAGTGAGGCCTTGTCTTAGACATGATGTTGTCACTGCCCTTCCTCCCCTCCCAGGACTGGGGCCACCAGCAGAGAGGGCATCCAGACACCAGCAAGGAGCTCTTCTCTGCCTCAGGTATTTTCAGGTGGCTGCTGTGGCAGATCCACCCCAGGCACAACATGCATGTTGCAATCAAGCAAGAGCACCGGGCTACCTTAAACCACCAGACCTGCGAGGGAGTGAGAAGGGGAAGACACCTTATCCTGTCTGCATGCACATATTACCACAGAGTTTGGAGTCACTGTCTCCACCCGCACTGAATCCACCATGGCTTGGGAGACAAAAGGATGCACCTGCCAGCTGGAGCTGAGCAAATGCAACTTGCTTAGTGGGAGCTGCTAAACCCCACCCAGGACTGCAAACAGCACACACACAGCTCCCTCCCTCCCCATGTGGAGCTGCAGGGACCTGCAGCCTGCTCACATCACTGCCCTGCCCCATGCTCAGGCCACCCCCAGACAGCAAACCTGTGTTCTCCTCATCCTCTGGCTGGCTGGGATTCAAGGCCATGACCTGCACTGTGATGGAGTTGCGGGAGATGGTGCAGCCCAGCCCTGGAGGCCACACTTTGTGGGTCTGCATGTGCTTCTTCACGTTGGACTTCTGGGCAAAGGCTCGGCCACACACAATGCACTGGAAGGGCTTCTCACCTGTGTGGCTAAAAGCAGAAGGCACCAAATCAGCAGCTGGTGGAGACAGGAGGCAGCCCACATGCAGGGCCTGTGGTGGGCTGGCTGCTGCAGGACAGTGCTGGACACTCAGCTTGGCACATCACACCTGGGCCAGCCAAACAAGGGCTTTGAGACCTCATTCACCAGAGAAGGTGGACAGTGAGAGGCCTGGTGAAACCAGCCAGACAAAACACTTATGGTCTGGGGATGACAAGGGGTCAAAGGAAGAAGTGGGAGAGGAAAAGAGCTCTGCAGCAACATCAGAGCATTCAGTGTCAGGGTCTCTGCAGAGATCTTGGGGACCCCCATCACTTTCTTGTGAAGAGTAGAGGCTGGAGAGGGGCACAAGCCCACCACTTGTTCCCTCTCATCTGTTCTGAGTCCAGCAGACTCTGCTGGGGGAAACTGAAGATTTCAGCTGCCTCCTGCCAAAGAAGAGCTCTCTTGTAAGAGCTTCTTGCATAAACACTGAGCTTGGCTTCGTTTGCTAACACCAGCAAACACCAAACACAAAGGCTACAGGGAGGCAGAGGAAAGGGAAGGGCAGAGGCAAGCTGTGGAGATGCTGCTGGTCCAGTGATCAGGTGACAAGAGGTTTGGCTGTCAAAGTCTCATCAGTGAGGAAAACAAGCCTCCAGTCCCACCACATCATCAGCATGAAGATTACATCCATGATGAAGCCTTCACCCCAGTCACTGAGGAGGCGTCCTGGAATGAGAGGGATGACGAATCCCCTCCCCTTGCAGCACAGATTCTGGGGCATGAAAAACTGGACTGCACAGACTCCCTCAGCAGAACTGTGCCCAGGTCCACCACAGCCACCCTGCTGTGTCCAGGTCAGTGGCACCGTTACCTTCTGATGTGCTGCTGCAGGTCGAAGTTCTTGGTGAAGGCCTTGTCACAGTAAGTGCATTTCAGCTTGGGGGACTTGGGTTTACCTGAAAGCAAAAGCAAAGACAAGAATGAGACCACCTGGCACAGCCCTGTCCCCACTGTGTCACAGGGCTCTCACCCCAACACGTGACTACTCAGGACCAAGAAAGATCCTATGAAAAGAGCTAATGCCTGGCCAGACTAGGGAGAGGTTACGGGCACAAACATACATTCAACATAGCCTGAGCCAACTCTACTAGCACTGAGGAGTGTAGTCTAGTGGGCAGGGCAACCCCCTCAGGCATTAACTTCTCCCTTTCCAGGGATCCTTCCAGTTGTGCTACAGAGCACCTAATTTAAAGGCACGTTGGGCATTGGAAAAAGACACAGGATTAGAGAAAGGAAAGGCCCCAGCTCTGTCTCTGCTGTGAACTCACCAGGTCAGCCATCAGCCAGAGCACATGCACATTCCTCCCTTCCAGAAGGTCAGTCAGTCACATCTTAAATCTACTCTGATGGGGGTCTAAACCAACAAGGAACAGCAGAACCGTGGGCTGCTCTAGGAATTCTGGACTGACAACTGCAGCATGCATGGCCATTCTCGCCTCTGCAAACAAGGTTAAACCCTAGGATCTGTATGGTTGTAACTGCAGAGGCCCAGCCTTCCTGGGGACAAAGGCCACCTGCCTTTCCTCCACCTCACACCTGGGAGCTCCCATGTCACCCAGCCAGGTGTGCTACAAGCCAGCCTTGGGTCTGGGCCTCCTCCATCCTGTGACAGGGCACGTTCCTGTCCTGCCTCACCTGGCCACAGGGGTGTTTTCTTCATTGAAGCACACAGCAGGGATGGGCCTGCTGAGCCCTTGGAAAGAGTGTCCAGAGCCAGACCACATCCATCCCTGTGGCTGGACAGTCTTCTTGTGGTAAAATGAGCTCTAACACCTCACTTGGCAGATGTGCCCACTTCAAGTGTGATGCAGTAACCTGGTAGCTGCAGAGACTTGGCACAGCTTTGCCCATGCAGCAGCACACTGACAGTCCTTCCACGTGCACAAACAGGTGACAGGCAAGAAGCCCATCCACACTTGGAGCTGCTTTTGGCAGTTTCATGCAGGGAATCCTGTTCCTCCCTCACAGCGGCACAGCCAGTGCCACTCCTGGGGGCCTGGAGAGCCTGTGGCTCAGCAGCCCCCTCCAGGACAGGCAGGGTGAGTGCAGGGCAGGTGCTATGAGGACACTCACCTTCCTGCAGCCCGCCCTCGTTTTTGCAGTGGCGAGTTTTGGCAGCAGCGGGGGAATCAAAACCAACCACAGGGCCTCCTCCTGTGCTGGTCAGGGCAGTGGGAGCACTGGTGCTCTTGGACTTGAACCCCTGCTTCCCAGGGCTGTACACGGGGGGAGAGGGGTACACGGGACTTTCCACACACTGGCTTGGTACCTGTGACAGGGAAATTCATCAGTGGGACAGGTTTGCTACATGGAATTATCCTGTGCCCCAACCTCCATCTCCAGCAACACCAGGCTATTAATCTGGTTGAGTTTTCTGCCCTCTGCCGAACTGGATCAAATTTCCAGTTCACCAGTCCAACAGTGTGTTTCTAACCAAAGGTAACACCTTGCACAGTGTTCCTGCTGAACATCAAAAAGCATCCAGCAGTTATTACAGCAGGAACAGTACAGCAAAGAAACACTCGGAATGAGCTGTCTAGTCCCTCATCTATAAGAGCTTCTTAACCCTCTGGAGCAGGTTACCAGGATTACTGCTGACCCAGTGGCAGGGACCTCCAGTGACCCTAGACATGCATTTCCAGACCCTGCTGCCTGCCCTGGCAGGACTGAATAAGGAAAGGAAGGCACAAGGAAACTCCAGCTGGCAAAGAATGACTGTTTGTGTCAGCGATAAGGTTAGAAAAGGACACTTAGAGGCATCAGTCTGGGGTGATGTGGTTTGAGGGTGTTCCTGCTGCCCACCCTGACAAATTAACACAGACTATTATATATCCAACATCCCCATCCACTTCTGACCACTGGCACTTCCAGACCAGATGCCAGCTACAAAGATAAGGATGCCAAACCTCAGCCACACCCAGTAGTTTTTGTTGTGAATGGCAATACAAATGTGGAGCCTGCAAACAGCTGACCCACCAAGGCACCACGCCTGTGCCTTTCTTTAGGAAAAGCCACCTTGTCAAGCTCATTGAGATTTAGACTGAATTCTTCTCTCCACATAAGCCTGCAGTGTGCAGGGCAGTGCTCTGTACCTCTCTGGAGGGTGAGATCGCTCCTCTTAGCTCCCCCTCACTCTCAACACCTGCAGGTATTCTTCAACCACAGCAAACACTCAGGTCTCCTAAGCCTGTGCTGGCCAAGTCTCTGTCCATCTTAGCTGCTTCTCCTCAGAATCCTCATCATCTTGTTGACACCCTTCTGTTCGGTACCTTCTCCCAGAGGAAATAAACATTGTCAAATAGCCTAACACATGTTCCCACACTCAAATTCCACAGTCCTGAAGGCCAGGTTGGATGGGGCTTGGTGCAACCTGGTCTGGTGGAAGGTATCCCTGCCCATGGAAGGAGGTGGAATGAGATGAGACTTCAGGTCCTTCCAGCTCATGATTTCTAGCCCAGGTGACTCCCGAGCAGCCTCGCCTGTCAGAAGAGGAGAGATCCCTGGGGGCACCCTTACCTCCATGGGCGGGTAGGGCTGCATGCCCAGCGTCTGGATCTCCACGGTGCCGGTTGGTGCCATGGGAGGAGGGGCACTGTACACTTCCACCACGCCGGCGGTGCCCCCGGGCGGCCCCGGAGCCCCCAGGCTGGGCGGGGGAGGCGGCGGGGGCTGAGGAGGCGGCGGGGGCGGGGGAGGCGGGGGCGGGGGGGCCTGGGACAGGTATCCAGCCCCAGCGTGCATACTCATGCTGCTCTGTAACCAGACAGGGAGAGACAAACAACACCTTGAAAATGCAGCAGTTGGGAGCTGGAGGGGCTGCTCCCTCACACACGTTCCCAATCCCAGTTCAAAACAGCACCTGCTGATGTCTTGACACAACACAGCGTGTCCAGCTCCAGGCTGGAGCAGACTGTGCTGGAGGCTTGGCATGACCTGCAGGTACACACTGTTTCCTCCAAAATCCAAGTGCTTTTATTGCTTTGTTTTTAAAGCTTTTAATCCGTCCCGTTACAAGGAACATTTTCAGAGCCATGGAGAGTGTGGACAGCCTGGGGAGAGCCTAACCACAGGAGGAAGGGAATCCCTGGAATAAACTGACAAGGTCTGGAAGCCAAATATTATATGGGGCCTCAACAAAAACTGGGGGGACCATGTTACAAAGATTTGATCAGCCAGCAACAAGCAGGTTGTGCCAATGACACCAAAGTGCGGGGTGTGGTTGACACACTGGAGGAAGGCACAAGGCAGCCAGAGGCATCTGCAGAGTTGTGAGAGGTGTGTCTCTGTGAATCTGATGAAATTCAACAAGGCCAAGTGCAAAGTGCTGCACCTGGGTCAGGGCAATCCCAGGCACAAGTACAGGCTGGTGGAGAATGGACTGAGAGTGGCCCTGAGAGGAAAAGGACTTTGGGGGTGTTGGTGGATGAGAAGCCAAACATGACCTGACCATGAGCACTTGCAACCCTGAAAGCCAACTGTGTCCTGGGCAGCACTCCTGGAAGTGTCCAAGGCCAGGCTGGACAGGGCTTGAAGCAGCCTGGTCTAGTGGAAGGTGGCCCTGCCCATGCAGGGGGTTGGAACTGGATGAGCTTTAAGCAAGACTCCTTGTGCCCCTTACCTGCACCGGGGGCTGCACCGCTGGCATGGGCTGGTCCAAGGATGTGAAAGCAGACATGGCTGACATCAGCACCTCATCACTGACAAAGATGTTCCCCTGCACCAGGGTCTGGATCAAAGGTGATGGGGGAACGGTGATGTACGTAGAGATTTGCTGAAAGGGAAAAAGGATGCGTTGTTGGGCAGCAACAGGACAAAATGATGACCAAAAAAAGATGACGCTGCTTTTTGCTGAACCTCAGGGTCTCTGCTTTCACAGCCTCTGGTCAGCAGTGAGCCACAATACTTATCTGCAGCTTCCTGCTGAGCCCGTGGGAGTTTCTAGCCATGACAACAAGGCAGCTTCAGAAATGTTCTTTAGAAAGGAGGCAAAAAATATCACAGCAGCTGGTGAAAATGGCCACTGGCTACAATTCAAATCATGGGTTATTAAACAAGATCTGCAGGACAAACTGGTCACACACAAGTTCGGGCCTCTCCTGGGTGCCTGCCCCACCTAGGCAAGGTGGAGAACTGAGAGAGGCTGCTCTGGCTGCAGGTGGTGAACATTAGGCTCATCTCTTTGGACAGAACTCAGATTATAGGAAGGGAGGGTGCTTGTCACATTTTTTTGGGTGGAACAAAAGTGCACTGTGTTTGCCGCCCTGGGAAGAAGAACTGTCCACTGGGAGTATGTTAACTTGAAAAAAAGCAGTTGGTTTGAAAGCATTTTAGAAACCACCACAATTGCAGGCACAGTACATGTCCTGCACCAGGGACTCACTCCTGAGAATTTTCTATGGAAGGAGTTACTCCAGAGAGGACATTCCCTCTGTGCTCATCACACCACATTATGTGGGCTTATGTGCAGGAATGTGAGAGGAGGGATGCAGGGATGAAGCTGCCAGACACTGCCCTCTTCTTCTGCCCATGAGCCAGACCAAAGCCCAGGGGACAGCAGGAGCCATGGCCACCTGAGTACTGTGCAGTGTGACACAGAGGCTCTTCAGCACAGCCAAGAGATGAAACAGGTCTCCTGTCCTGAAAAAGAGCTGTCAGACTCTGGTGCTGGAGGACACCTCGTTGCAGAGGACCTCACTTCAACCACAAGGTGAGAAGCCAAGAGGACCACAACTGAGCCTCCTAGAAAAGAGGTCACCACCACATCTAGAAGCCTCACCCCAATGTCCCTCCCTCCCAAAATCCCAGCAGCAGAGTAGAGAGGCTCTGCCTGCACTCAGTACCTGCCGGCCAGCGCTCGGAGCCTGCGGCACTGAGGTGATGGACGGGGTGTACACGCTGTTGGTGGCCAGAGATACTGTGGACAGGGACGGGGCACTGCCCTGGCACTGCTCTCTCTTGTGGGTCATGAAGGCAGGCAGAGAGTTGAACTGCTTCTTGCACTTCCCACACAGGAACACATCTTCGTCATCTGCAAGGAAGAGGGTCAGGCCTTCTCCTGCTACACCCAGCAACCACAAGGTAGGAAAACTGGATTGGAAAATTGGATCTAAGCACCTCAAGGACATCGTCATCCAGAGAGATCAGCTGCAAGGGCCAAGCTGTCCCTCCTCCACAATCCCAAGCTCTCCCTAAAGACAACTGATGGGATTGAGCCCATCTCAGCCCTGCTCCCATGTACAAAACCCACCATCTCCCTGGGACACACTGAATCCCATTGTCTGTCTTCTCATCCCAAAGACAGGAACAACCAACCCAGCCTTGCTCCTGAAGCACTTTCTGCTTTTAGCCAAAGCAGCTTCTTCCAAAGCACCAACATTGTGCTGGCTGAGGCAGATTTTATTACACAGGTTGCACAAAGGAAGAGAAGTAACTTGGATCAGGCATATAGTCACTGTCAGCTTGTGTCCTAAAGCCACCCTTCCATGGGACTGATGGTTTTCGCCACCTCTGCTTGACACCCAAAGCAGAAAGAAGACAACCCAGTTACGTATTCTAGCTGAAATCTGCAGCACTAGCAAACCACACACCACTTGTAAATGATCCAGTTGGACTCACAAGGCTGTTTCTCCTGATTCACAGCCTGAAGCAGAACATTTCTGGGGACACAGACTGTAAATCTTCTGGAGGATAACTTGGTGTCCACCCAGCAAGTCCTAGTCAAGCACTGTGAGTGTCCATGTGCACATAAGTGACCAGTTCCCCTATTCATTCACACAGATGAGATACTCTGGGGCTGGAGTATCCCCAGGGGATAAGGAATTGCTAATTAATAAAAAATGTGAACAGTAACAAGTAGTGGTGGAGACAGTGGCTTCTCCCTCCCTTTGTGACTTTATTGGAAGCACATGGTCAAGTCTGTTGTCACGACCCTCTCCAAAAGCTTCTCAGGCACTTGCCCCTTCCTCCTGCTCTGGTCCTGCTGAGGGCTCCCAACACTTGTAGCAGCCCGTACACATCCAGCTGTTCTGGGATGTGCAGCACTCCCACCCCTTTCCTCTCTCTCCCAGTGCCACCAGGACTCACCCATGGGCTGGATGGCGCTGGAGGAGTTGACATTTTGAGCCGATGGATCCGTCACACCTCCCTGACCATCCAGTAAAGACTGCACAGCCAGCACTGTTTGATTATCCATTCCTGAAAGGAGACACAAATGCAGATGGTGAATTGAACACAGCCAAATACGGAGTGCTTGGGCACTGGGAGCTTGCTCCCAAATCATGGAGGGAAGCAACTCTGCAGCTGCTGCTCTCTCCTCCCACAGAGCCACCCTCACCTTCTCACCCTCTACTCCACAGCATCAACTATCCCACCACAGCAACGCTCTCACCTGTCCCCATAACTGCTTTGGCACAGGAAGAAAAGGGAAGAAGGGCAAGAAAGCCAAAAGAGGGCTTGGTTTGCTGCAGAGAGGAAGGATGCCTACAATAAGAGCTAAAAAGCAGGTATTGGGATGTCACAGAGCAGCAGTCTGGGTGGATCTGCCTGGGGACACAGCGTGATACAGCACAGACAAAATCCTTGTGTGCATCAACTCCCTCAGCAGCAGTGCTAGAAATGCCTCCCTGTTTTCAAGGCCAGCATTTCCAGATCTGACCAGACCCAGGGCACACACCCCCCAGTCAGATCTGTTGTCAGAATCAGCTTACTCACTTTGGCACAAAATGTTCTAAAATATTCCAGACAAATACAGGAGATGGGGACTGCTCATCTGGGGAGACAACCTAGCCAGCAGCACGTGACCAGTGGATTAAACCTGAGACAATCTTTCTTTATAGAAATCAGATGTAAAGAACAACCTCTTTTGGGGATTTTTATGCTCCACTCCTCCCTACCATTCCTTTATGACAGGGAACCCACAAATAAAACAAATGGCATGGCAGGGTTGTATGTGACACCTTGTGGATTAAGGGAGAGAAGAAAAGTCGGGGGTTCTTCAGTTGCTTTTCATTTTTCTTCACGTTCTTTGCCAACTAAAACTGTAAAGCTCTGAGCTCAGAACTCTGTGCTCCAGTAAAAGCAATTCTGTTGGTCTGATTATTCCCAAGCAGTGAGGTACAGACCATTCCTGAGGTGAGGACTGTTCCTGAGAAGAGAACAGCACCAGGAAGGACAGTGGAACACCGTAGCAGATCCCAGCACAAAGGACCAGCACAGCAGGAGAACCCACCACTCCAAATTCCTCTTGTTGTTCTAAAACTTCTCCTGGACAACTGGGATGTTACCTTCTTGATGGGGAGTGCCCATATAATCTACAGCCTTTTAAAGATACCCTAAAACCTCATTTCTCTGGCACCTCCAGTGTGAAGCAAGCAACTGAGACTGTGTGAACACCTCTTCCATCATTTCACCGAGGAGAGGTGACACACGCTGCTGATGTTCCTGGGAGGGAGCACAGCACTGTCCTCCAAGGGCATAAGCTGGAAAGCAGCAGATCCCACTACATCACACACTACCACAAAATTCCCACCATGCCTATGGGAAGCCTTTCACATAAATCACAGGGAGGCACAGCAAAGCTGCAGGTCCAGTTCTGCAAGCCTTGGCTTGCCTGGTGAGCTGGAGCCAGCCCTGCAGATCAGCCCCACCAGGAGAACACCACTGGAATGCTCCTGGAGGATCCCAAGCCTTGCTCCACAACACACCTCCCCTAATAACCCCTGGGCAACTGCAAGGGCAGCATTGCAGGCTCCTGCTGGCACAGCCACACCAGAGAGTGAAATAGAGCAGCCCTTCTCCAGCAGAAATAAGCTAAAAGGAAAAGAGGGATCAAAAATTCAGGTGAAGTATAGAATGAGGATAATAGTAAGTTTGTGCCAAGGGTGTCACTCTTGATGGGCCTGGCACTGGACAGCTGGGTTTCTCTCTGGCACACAGTCAGATCTTCCAAAGAAAAAAGCCAAAAGACTTGATCCCCTTAGGAGGAAGAAGCTTGAGGAGAGGCCAAGACCTGAAGTCAATGATGCAGCAAGATTGTCAATGCTGCACTCAGCCTCTTGATGGGGAAAAGAGGCCCAGCACAAGAGAAATATGCTGCCCTTATTTATTTGGCAATTCAGGCAAATGCCCCCCACAGTCCCCATTTCACAGGGTAACTGCACAACACCACACTTCCCAGAGGAAAACCCCTGAGGTCAAGGTCAGTAACCCACAAAGACATGCTGGCTTGGTTAAGCAGATGCTGTTCTCACCCATCCACAGACTTCCAGGAGAAACCTTTGGATGGAGCCTGCCCTGCCTGCAGCCAGCACCAATCTGCAGGATGCTCTTAACAACCATGAAACTTTAAAAAAACCAGCCACTTCTGGCACAGCAGGAGCCCAGAGCCTGACAACACCAGGGTGATTTGGGGAAGCTGGGATAAAAGTACAGGACTATGGACTTGTTTTGGGGTTTTTTTTTCCCCTTTTAAATTCCTCTCAGCTGGAGATGAAACAAGAGTGCCCATTTCACCCAGGTGCTACTTTTCCATCATGCATTAAGCATTTTTCTGCTGACACCAGCACCAGGTGCTTTGGTGACAGGTGAAGATGTCCCCCTGCCCCACAGCCTACTCTCAGCATCCACACAAATGCCAAGTCACCATTCGTTTGCAATCACATCAACAAGACAAACCAAACAAGCTCAGATGTCAAAAGCTGCCAAAATTTGCTAAAAAGTTTTGCTCTCCTGAGTTCTGTGAGGAAACTCACACCACGAGGTGCGGCAGAGAGGAAACAGGGACCTGATTCTGCACAGGGTGCTGCCAAATGCACCAAGTAACCTCACAAAACAGACAAATATTCCTTCTCTGCTCCTCTCTCTCCTGCTGCGATCACAGGGGATTTCTGAAAGCACAGGTGACAATCAAGCCTTCCAGTCAGTTGTGCCCCCACGTAAAGGAAACTACATCTGTAATCCAGTTCAGAAAATCAATGCCTGGGAAATAGTTTTTCCCCAAACAGGCTCAGACTGCCACAGCTCGACACGTCCAGGAGTACCCCTGGGATGGCACCTGCCTGTGACAGTGTCCCAATGCCAAACTGAGATGAATTTGAGCACAACACACACAATGGGCACTGTCTGCGCTGTGCAGAGCACAGAAACCCCCAAAATACACATGCAGGGGCCAGGACTCCCTGCGAGCCCTGGGGTGTGGGGAGGATGGGGGACCCCAACATGGAGGGGGTGTCCCAAAGCACTGGGCACAAAGACAGGGGGCAATGGGAGGGGGAGAAACACCCGAGTCATGGGGTGTCCTGGAGACTGGGGATCCTGTTTCCTGGGCACAGAGTCAGGGGTAGGGGGAGCACCCTGATGTGCAGGGCAGAGAGGCAGGGAGGGCAAGGGGTGCCCTGGGGCATCGGGCACAGGGATGGGATGGGATGGGGCACCCTGGAGCACCGTGCTCAGGGATAGAGACGGGGTGCCCTGGAGCACTGGGTACGGAAACAGGGATGGGATGGGATGCCCTGGAGCAACACACACACGGCCAGGGATGGGATGAGGCGTTCTGGGGCACCGGGATGCAATGGGGTGACCTGAAGCACCGAGCACAGGGACAGGGATGCGACGGGCTGGGAGGGGGTGCCTCGCGGTATCGGGCCGTGGGGCAGGGAGGGGCTGTGGTGCACAGCGTCCGTGGCCGGCGAGGGCTACCCGGAGCACGGAGCACAGGGATGGGCAGTGCGGGCACGTCCCGGCGCACAGGCAGGAGGTGGCACCGGGCCGGGGGGTCCGGAGATGACAGGGACACCGCAGGAAGCCGGGCACGGAGAGCCCCGGGCTGCGGGCGAGGACTGCAGCACCGTCCCCGCCGCGGGGAGCGCGGGGGCACAGCCCGGGGCTGCCGCCAGCGCCCCACGCAGCGCTGGGCCGGGCCCGGCGTGGCGGCCCCGCCGCGGCGCCTCGCCCCTCGCGGCGGCAGCACCGGGCAGCGGAGGTCGGGGGGCGCGGGGGGCGCAGCCCGCGGGTGCCGGCGCGGCCCAGGCGGCCCCGGAGCAGCCCCGTTACCTTCCAGCGCCTCGAAGATCGCCTGCGCCATCTTGGAGCGGCGGCGGGAGCGGCCGCGCCGCCAGGGGGCGCCCTCCGCCCGCAACGCGCCCGCAACGCGCCCTCAGCGCGGGAGGGGCGGGAGCGACCCCGGGGCTGGTTTTGACGGGGGGTGGGGAGCGTTTAACTCGGTGCCGCCACTACAGCCCGCGGGGACTGGGCAGGCACCGCGCCGCGGCCGCCGCCACCCCCTTCGGGCTCCCGCCGCGATCCCCGCGCCATGACCGGGTGATGCCGGGCCGGGCCCTCAGCGGCGCCCTTAGGGAGCGGGTTGGGCGGGACGCCGCGCGCGGCGCCCATTGGCTGCGGGGCGGGCGCTCTGCGCCAATGAGCGGCTGCGATGGCGCCATCCGCGGTGATGGACGGGCGGAGCAGCCTATGGGCGCGGCGGGCGGGGCGCAGGGCCCGGAAGCGGCGGGTGGGGGTGCCATGGCCGCCGGGGCCATGGCGGGTGGGGAGGGTGCGTACCGCGCTCTTCTCCGCGCCGCCAACGCGCTCCTGCAGCAGCGCCGCTACCGCGCCGCGCTCGCCGTCATCAAGGGCTTCCGCAACGGCGCCGTGTGAGTGCCGGGTCCCGGAGGTGCGGGGTATTGGCCCGCCCCGGTCTTGCGGAGGCCGAGGATTCGGTGGGGCGGGGGGGGGGGGGGGGGCACGGCACGGGGCCGGGGGTTCCCCCTC
>JAWWES010000051.1:2147578-2158967 GCA_035583135.1 Lophotriccus pileatus
GGCTCAGCGCTGCCCCTGGGCAGGAATCCCGCCCCAGTCCTGCTTCCCACGGCACGGGGCAGGTGGTTCCCCCTCTCTCAGCTGCAGTCGGGGTGGTTTTAGCTGGTTTTGGGGTTTCCTTTGGGCATGGTTCGCTGTGGTGCTCTTCCCCCGCCGGGCTGGGCTTCTCCCGGTTTGTTGTGCTGCTGCTGCGGGGTCAGCTTGAAAATAACATGTATTTGTTAAGTAAACTCTTTAGTGTGTCAGAATAGAAGCACAACTTTTTCGTAGTATAATGCAAAAACTCTGTCCGCTCTTGCAGTTATGGAGCCAAAATCCGTGCCCCTCATGCCCTGGTGATGACTTTCCTGTTCAAGAGTGGAAGGTACGAGCCTTAATTCTTGCATTTTTTTATGTCGCTGCTTAGTGTGTTTTCATTTTAGCTGTGTGTTTTTCATGTTTCCAGGGGGTTTAAAAAGAAGAAAGGTACATGAGCCGTGGTTGAGCCTGTTCTGTTAGTGAAGCACACACAAATATACATAGTTGGAGGGGTTAACCACTCATAGGATGGTTGTTAACCACTCATAGGATGGTTGATGAGAACCAATGGACGGGGAGGAATTAGAAGATGCCAATAGCAGTGCTCTGCTCCCCATGGAAATATGGGAACCTGGAGTACAGCAGAGCGCATTGTGGCTTTCCCTGCTCATGCCAGAGGTTTGCATTTAGGCAAAACATTTTAAAAAAAGAGCTTTTGACTGTTCATAGCATGAGACTGTTCATAGCCTGCAGTCTGGGTAGGGCTGTGCTCTCATGGCAGGGGTCGGAGGTGAGGGGATTTCTCCTCCCTCACAAGATATTCCACAGGATGCCCAAGCTGTCAGTGTAGGTGAGGGGTGTAGTGACCAGGCTGAGTTGAGTGCAAGGGTCCTGCCTTTTCTCTCTCTTAATTGTCTGTTCCTTTTCCTCAGTTTGAGGGAGAAGCTGAGGGCGATTGCTCAGGCTACCTACGCCCACTCCCAGAACTTGGCCTACTTCGTGTTCACCTACAAGGGGCTCATGGCAGTGCAGTCCCGGCTGCAGGGGAAGAAAATCCCATTCCATGCTTTCCTTGCAGCCTGCATTGGGGGCTGGCTGGTGTTTGGTGAGAACAATCCCATCAACAGCCAGGTAAATGCGCTCGCTGAAAGTTTCTTTGACCAGGAAAAGCAGCAGGTGTGCCAGGAAGCAGTTGGTGGCTTGTTCCTGGTGGTTCTGACCAGGCAGCAATTACTCTTTTATCATGTTCTTTGCACAGATTCTTGTTTTGGCTGCTCTGCTCTCCAGTCTCAGAGGTGGTTTGTGTGCCTCCATGAGCAGTTGGAGGGCTAAAAGCTCAGGTTTACCTCCAGAGCTGCACTGAATTCCTAGGGAGGCAGTCAAGTCATCCAAAGGTTTTGAGTTATCCCAGCTGTCACCTGAGCTGTGGTCACTGACTGTGCTCCTGGTCTGCCCATTGCAGGGTTAAACCCTTTGAGTGTTGTGGGTGTGGTACATGATCAGTTACTGAGATGCACTGAGCTAAACTGGTTAAACTGACAAGGAGTTGGACTTTGGTGATCCTCGTGGGTCCCTTCCAATTCAGAATATTCTGTGACAACTAAACAGGTTAAACTGACAAAAGCTGCTTGGGGGACACTGGGTTTAAACCTGGTTCTTAACACACGTCACAGATCAATGAGTAAGACACAGAGATGCAGATTAGTCCAGAGTGTTCTTGAGCCTGGTTTTAGGCTGTGTCCAGGCTCCTGAGCTCAGATCTGCTTGGCAGGTGAGCAGGGCTGCCCTGGGTCCATTGTGAGGAGATGTTAACTGACCGAAGACAAAAGTTGTGCAACTGCAAAGATGAGTTGCATCAAGTTTAACTTGTTGATTGCTGAATTAGAGCAGCAGCAGAGAAGCAGGACTTTGAGGGTGCGGAGAAGACAACAAACACCTGTGGTTTTACAGACTGTTGGTGTGTGAACCATGGCATGTTTGCTTTTAAGTCGGGTAAATTGTGTGGGGTAAATTCTTCCCACCCCTCTTGGGGTGGATTATGGGCTTCTAAACCTCAGCCTGGCTGGTGTATGAGCTCAGGTTGTTCACCCAAAGCTCTCTGGGTTTCTCCCCTGCAGATCATCATGTACCTGCTGTCCCGGATCCTGTTTGGCCTGTCCCGGCTGGCTGTGGAGAAGGGCTACATCCCACAGCCCAAGCAGGATCCCTTCCCCCTCGTGGCTGCCCTGGTGTGGGGGACAGTGCTGTGGCTCTTTGAGTACCACAGAGAGACTCTGCAGCCCTCCCTGCAGTCCTCCATGACCTACCTGTACGAGGACAGTGATGTGTGGCACGACCTGTCTGACTTCCTCCTTTACAACAAAAGGACAGACAGCAAGTAGGTGCTTCCCTGTAAAACACCTTTGGATGGGATGGGACCTCTGGGCAGCTGAGGTAAAAGGTTATTCTGTTGCTCTTGACCTGGGATTTTTTTTAAATTTACATCTATCAAGCAGAGCTGCCTCTTGTATCCTGGCCAAAATGTTCTGATTAGTCTTTTGGCTCTGTTTAGAGCAAGTAAACACCCCACAGAAACTTGCTGCAGAAACCAACGCCCCACAGAAACCTGCTGCAGTCTTTTTTAAGAGGCCTTATTTTCCCTCTGTGTTTGGGTTTGGGGTTTTTTGGGGTATTGTTTTTTAAGAAACGAAATATAACTTATAAAGAGACAGCCTGACAGTAAGTGGAGAGTATGAACACATGTTTTAGGGCTCATTTGAATGCCCACAAGTGGGGTTTTTTTGTGCTGCTGTGTTCATCATGGTGTGGTGGGAGTAGGGGATGTCATGAAAGCAGGGACATTATTTTTTCATTGCTGTGGATGACTGGAAATCCTACTTAAACTATTACAAGGACACGTTACAAGTTGAGCACTCCTTGAGAGAGTTTATCTGGAGTTTTCCCCCTGGGAGACAATAAAATATTTGAGAATAAAACTGTTAAGATTGTCTTGTACAAGTCTGGTAAATCAGGCTTGGCAGGACTATTTTTGCTCAGTTTCTGCCATGCACTTGGGCTGAATCTGTGCCTCTGCAAAGTGCACTAATTAATACCCTGTAATTATCTTAAACTTGTAAAGATTTTAAAAGCTGTTTGAACTAAATACCGAAATTGGTTATGCAACTTGGGGCTTCTCTGCAAACAGGCGTGTTCCCGCCCTTGGATCTCACATTGAGCTTTGAACAGGGACTTTTATTCTGAGGGAAGGGACACATGGGTGTCCCTCTCAGGGCCAGGATCTGCCCTCCACAGCAGTGGCAGGACTCGGCTGTGATCCAGTTGGAGCGTACCTGTAGTTTCTGCAGGTCTGCTGCTGAGCCAGGTTGAGGTGGCTGAACATATGAGTGACTCTTAAAACTGCTGAGCCCCCAGGATGGCTACAGCCTGGGCTGTAGCAGAAGATTGACTGAATCACTGAGAAAGCACAAAAACTGGTTTGAAATTAATAAATTCAAGCTGTTAATAGTGCAAAGCACTTACACTGCCATATGACACTAAACAGTTTGCTCAATTATGTGCATTAAAATAATTCCTGACACACTGGTTTGATGTGATGAAGTTTCCAAGAGAGTCATGAAGTTCCCTGTTCCCTTTTGGTTTGGCTGGGACTGTTTTGTTTGCTCTCCCTGTGTCCATTTGCATGTTCCTGAGCAGCTCATGTCATTGCATAATCATGCCGATGCTCTTTTCACCATGTTTTGAACTCTACCTTCCAGGCTCTGAAAATTTGTCCTATGCAAAGGTACAACTGAAACAGTACATTTAACTTCAGGTGGCTTCTGAGTTCAAAAAAATTCCCAATTTCTTCTTAAGTAATTTTTCCTTGTCCTCCAAAACTCTTTTGTTACTGTTATGCATGTTCAGGCTGCTACTTTACTCTTTATTTTCCCACTTTTCTTTGAGCTCATGCCAGGCAAATCCCTGATGTACATGGTGTCCAAAAAACAAGGTACTTCTTTGCCATAATAACTGTCTGAGGTACCTTTAACTCCTAGTTTCACCTGCTATTACATTCTGGACTAAATACTTCAACTGGAACATTAATCAGCATTTAATCAGACCCCAGGAAAGTTATAAAAGTCAGGAATTGGGTTTGTTTCTTTGTGGTTAAATGTTTTTCTTGGCATAGATAATCTTAAAAGATTCAAATACAGAAACACTACTGAAGCTAGAGATTAGGTCTGATTCCTATATAAACATCTTTATTTGCTGGGTACCTGAAGCATCACGATTTTCCTGTCAGAAGCCTGAGTGTTGTTCCAAATGAGAGCATTTTGCTAATATTGCTGAATTCCTCCAACCTTTGATGGGATTTCAGAAAACCCTTCCACGGCTGCACAGCTGTGGCTTGGGAATTTCTCCCTAAAAACTATTAGACTGGCAAATCCTTGCCCATGTGTAATTGCTGCGGCCAAAGATGGCGCGGGGCTGGTTCTGTGAGGAGTTTTTAATCTGTTTAATTTGTAGCTGGTGGTGTTTTCTTCCTCTGAGAAAGGCTTGTGATTCCTGTAGAGGTGAAACATTTCGCTTTTGCTAGCAATTGTACCACTGCAACTACGTGGCTGCTGCTGAAGTTCTGAAGGACAAGTGGCCTGTCCTGTACCCAGATGTAGAGCCTGTGCCCCCGGAAGATAAATCCAAGCCAATACCCAGTTTATAGGATCAGCCCGGCAGCAGTGACTGTGTCACTGGTTCAAAGAACACCCTGTTTCTCCTGGGAACCTTCCCCCCCCCAGTCTCACTTTCCAAGCAA
This sequence comes from Lophotriccus pileatus, assembly GCA_035583135.1. NCBI lineage: Eukaryota > Metazoa > Chordata > Aves > Passeriformes > Tyrannidae > Lophotriccus > Lophotriccus pileatus. Next base: position 2,152,389 of record JAWWES010000051.1, read on the forward strand.
ACTGTGCCCGAGCCTCCAGCCATCTGCACTTGTGGCCCAGGAAGCAGCTGCCGTCCCTGGAAGCCACAGCTCGTCCCTGCCTGCACGGCCAGGCGTTGGCCGACAGTTGGTTTTCCCGCTGTGTCGGGGGCAGGACGTTAAGCTGCAAGTCACTGCTTTCCCCAGGGAAGTAATTGGAACAGCTCCTTAATGACATCAGCCCCCCCAGTGCTGTCCCTGGGACCAGATAGCCGGGGATGAGCCCCTTCTGCCGCCAAGGTGTCGGAACAATGCGGGCGTGTAGTAGGGAAGTGAACTAGAAGTAATTTGTCTGAGTCAGAGTTTTGGGATCCGTAAGTTACATTCCCTGCCCTCCCCCAGGGCATTGTGTGGGGAGTTGAGCCCCCTGTTTGGGTTCCTTTTTTTATTAGCATTAAAACCAGAAGAAATAAAGAGACAGTTGGGAAGCCACCTGCGAATCGGCCAAGTGCTTAAGGATCACAAAGAAGTGCCATTTTCTCCCTCCTCCTGCCCCACCCTGACTGGTTTTGAATTTTAAGATGAAGATGGGTTTGTTTGTCTACAGCAACTTTATTTTCTCTTATTGTTGTATCTTCCTTGACACCTGGCTGATGCTGAGTGTCTCTAAAGAGGAGCAGAGTGTCTCAGTCTTAGCTCACTTCATCAAAAATTAGGATTACTGGATAAAAGCGATGTTTAAAGTTATACTTCTTCAGATTTTAAGCCTCTTTTAGAGGCAGTTTTAAAGGTTAATGAATCAAACTGATCAAAAGTTTTCAGCAAGCCTGAGCTTCTCAGGCAGGCTGACTATCCTGAGCTATTAATCATTTATTTTATGGAGGAACAAAGCAGGCTCAGGGTTATTTACTGATGCTGCCTGCTGCCCTGGCATACCCACTGTGGTTCCCTTCCCTTGGGAGGACACCTTGTGTGCTGGTGCTGGCTCTCAGGAAGGCTGGAGAACCATTTCTGGGACAATTACATTATTTAACAAAGGTGAAAATTAAATGGGTGCCTGACATTTGGGTTAGCTGAGGTTTTCTATGCTGTGTTTGATCCTCTCAGCTAAGGGGAGCATATTTCTGAAAGGAAAACCTGTGCTTGTCCAATAAGTGCCACAGAGAAGCTCTTGAGAAGGTGTGAACCTGTGTCTGCAGCATGACAACAATAACCAAATAAATGTCCGTGTTCAGGACAGGTATCACAGAATCATGGAATGGTTTGGGTTGGAAGGGACATTAAATATTGACTCCACCCCTCTGCCATGGGCAGGGATACCTTCCACTAGCCCAGGTTGCTCCCAGCCCTGTCCAACCTGACCTTGGACACTTGCAGGGCTGGGGCAGCCACAGGTGCTCTGGGCAGCCACAGCTTCTCTGGGCAACCTGTTCAAGGGGGAGAGGCTGCAGAACAGCTTTGATGTCAGTGCTGGGAGACTGCCTTGCCCTGCCAGAGTAGATCAAGCTCTGCTTTAGACCAAGTTGGGTGTGGGTGGAAATGCAGGGTGACTGGTGAAGGAGATCCAAGCCAGGCATCCATGGGGGCCCCCATGACCCCCTGTGCACACTGAGCTTGTGGAGTGACCAGGAGCCTGTGGAGATACTCTTACACAGGAGAAACTGTTGGGATTCCAACTCATTTTCACTGCATCAGCACAAATGTGACCTTTGGATAATACCCTGTGCTGCTTCCTATTGCTTCGGTTGTGTTTGTGTTCCTGGCTCGTGCCAACCTGAGCAGAGTGTGTTTTCTGATGCTGCTTTTGAAATCCAGCAGATAAGGCGGGGGGGAGGGAAAATAAGGCATAAATGTCTGTCTGCCACTGTTAATATGTCAGGGGTGCTAATCTTGAATTGTCAACCTGTGTGCTCATACCAGATTGCTGGAGGAGGTAACTTTTTTCTTTACTTAGAAGAGTTTTCATCTGTCTCTGGTGATGAGGAGGGGAGAAAAGCAAATTAAAAGTTCTCTAATACAAGTGTTATTACCTCTCCTTTTGGTATGTAATTTGTGTTCATAATTGCTGTGTAATCCGAGCCCTGATTTTCTGATGGTGTAGAATAAAGTTATAAACTCAGGTAACTTGTATGACACTGATCAGAAAGCTTGTAGGAATATCTTGGTTTTTGGTTTTAAAACATGCAAAAGGGGGGGCCACTGGGTTGCTGATGTAGCTCTGTCCACTCTGAATTGATTTCTTATGTGGATTTTATCTGTATAACCACTCTTTGAATATTATAATACTGTGCTTTCTATAAGAATTAAAAAACTAATTTTTTGTGTTTTTTTACTGTGATCATTATTAAGCTAAACTATATGAAGTGATGCTTGATTATTGCATGTCTCTGTCCTGTATGTAGAAAAGCCATGCACAATGTGCATTTTTGGCATCAGTTTTGCTCTTGTGTTACCAGCATTCACCACACAGGCAGGTGAGGGAGGGCCTGATCCCCTGCAGATCTCTCTGCCAGGGGAGCACTGAGTGTAAGACAAAAGCTCCTGCTTTGTATCTGCTGGGATGCTGGAGTGTCCAGCCTGTGCCCATGAGAAACCAAATTAACGCCTCCAAACTGATGCCAGTCTTGCCTTGAAGTGTTTTTTTTACCTCCTCACAAAGCATCACACTGAGCTCTTTTGCTCCAGGTGAAGCTCTGAGTCACCTACAGGTTTTGCTCTGATTCTTCACCTGCCTTTCAGGTTCCCAGTTGCAGTGACCATGCTCTGAGCCTGCTGGGAAGGGAACTTGGGCTGCTTTGTTACTACAGCTGAGTAGAAGCTGAAGCAGAGAAGGCAACATCAAGGGGTATATTCCCAAATTACTCCTCGGTGACTCCCAAGAAGCACTTCAGCCTCTCTCCATTCCTCCACAGGACTTGAGTGAAGGAAATGAAAGAGCCCCGTGGAATGGAGTGGCTTTTAGCCATGGGGCTGGGAAATGTGTGCTGGCACTCTCTGCCTACAGAAACTGGGACAAAATGGCCTTGTTTGGGCGTGAAGAGCAGAGTGGGGGGTGAAGGGGCTCCGTGCCCCCATTGCTTCCACTGAAAGACTCTGTGGATTGGTGTGAGCTCTAATAACAAATACCATCATGAGAGGAGGAACTAACACTGCTGAGTGTTGTGCCCAGCATCCAAGAGAGTAGCTGCTGTAGTCATCTGTAAACAATGCAAGGGAATAGGCTCTTGGGACTGGGCTCTAGGAGGAGACACCTAAGCCAGGGATGCTGTCCTTCTGCCACAAGCAAGCGTTAGATACTCTAGCTAATTTGTGCTACCAGAAAATCGCTTTGGTTCCTGTAGAACAAAGGCAGTGGCTCAGGTGGTGGAGGGTGGAGCAAGAACAGGTGAGGGGGTGAGGTCAGGACAGAACTGGGGGGCTCTGGGCTTTCCCCAGCTGCCTGTCCCCTCTGCATGAGGTCCGTGGTCCTCATGCACTGAGAGAGCTGCACCCTCATGGGAGCAAATCAAAGCGCTGGGAACAGGAGCATTGGCAGGAGACTCTGGGAGAAGTCCTTCTCCATGTACTGGAGTCATTCCATGTGACAGCTCAGCACAGTCCATGTGGGAACTGCTGAAGGCAGGACCAACTGCGATGACAAGGACAGTAAATGTGCTCCTGGGACACCCACATGCTACACTTAACTGAGCACAGGGATGTAGGTTTGTATCCTGCCAGCTCCTCTCCTGCCTGCTCCCACTGTCAGGAGATGATTTTCCATGGCACCAGCTCTGGCTCCACCTGCAGCCCTGTTCTTTGCAGAGACCAGCAAACACCCTTTGACCCGAGTCTACCCCACTGTGCAGGGCAGCCAAACACACCCAGACTCAGGGACTGTGTGTGGGGGGGTAAATCCTGTTGTGGTACAAACTGTCCAAACATCCTTCCTGATCCTCTCCAGGACCAAGTGTGACCGTGGAGACAGGGCTTTATCTGCGTGCAGCACCCGCCAGACAGCTAATCTTGGTAGCACGTCTGCGCTCCTTAGCAGGGCTGGTGAGGCTGGGGGGAGGCTGCAGCTGTGCAGGAGACGGGATTCATCTGCTTTCCCTCATATACATGCAAGAAAAGCCCCTGCCCGCCCGTCTCCCGCCAGCGTTTGCCTTTCATTTGTCTCCACAGCCGCCCTTTTTCGCGCCACTGAAAGCCCTGGAGAAGCTGCAGCGCAGCCAGGCAGCTCCGGAGAGAGGGGGCTCCCCCGCCCCGGATAAGCTCCCGCATGAATTAGGGGAGGACCCAGCCTTTGTGAGTAGAGCGGGAGCAGCTGGTGCAGCAGCTGTGTCCCAAACCCTGCTGCATCCCAGGAAGCGCCTGGCTGGGGCTCCCCAGGGATGGGGAAGCACTGCCAGCCATGCGCTCCCGCCAGGCTGGTGGGGCTGCCTTTCCCCCCCTCCCCGGATGGAAGAAGCATTAACTGTGTGCAAACATCTGGTCTAACTGTTGCTTGTGCATCACAGTAATGACGATACTGCGGTGGAAGGACTCCAGAGAGCAGGCCCTGGAATATTAGAGGGGCCAAGTGTTAATTAACTGTATTAATTTCCTTTAAGCAAGGCAGTGTTTCCATTTGCTCTCTGCTGATGAAGAAATGAGGCACAGTGAGCTGATGTGATTGGTCACGGACATGCAATATGTTCCTGGTGTATTTAAGGATGTGGGGATCTGGGGAAATCACAGCACTGAGTGTCCTCAGGGGAATTACAGCCACTGCCGAACTATCCAGCAGAAAATCCTTTAAAGCCAGAAACCTGTTAGGCCAGAGCAGGGGTACTGCATGTCAGGATCTGCTCCGCAGCACAGGAGTTAATTCAGTGCTGGGAATGCCTCTTGCATCCCACGCACTGCTGGAAAAAGCACCCCATCTCCTCATCCCGGGCAGGTCGGGGTTGGCAGTGGGGCTGGGGCAGGAGTCAGCACTGGCCCCAGCCCCACCTGGGAGCACCAAGGGGGTGGGGGCCACCGTGGTCCTCCATGAGGCCCCTGGGGACTCGTGGGACAGCTTTTGGGGGCACAGAGGGGTTAAACCCTGGGCTCAGCTCAGAGGGGCTTGGGCTGAGCCCCCTCCTCTCCATGCTTCCCTCACGAGCTTCAACATCTCTGGGCCGTGCAAAAGGTTTAATCTTTAAGTGCTTTTTAGTTTGCTTTTATTTTTTTAATAGCAGGATGTATTTTTTTTCCTTTTTAATTCTGCCTTCTCATGCAGCTGGGGGGTTATCGGTGTCCTGCAGGCGGCAGATACGGGCTGTGGGAGCCGCCTGTGCCTGTCTCGGGGTGGACTATTATCCCTCCCAGCATATGGGGCCACTCCCGACCCCGTCTACCGCCGCTCTGTCCCTGCACCTCCCCGATCGCGCCAGGGCTCGCTCCCGGCAGGGCCAAGTGCGGGCTGTGCTCCCAGCAGAGCTTTCCCTCCGTGCTGCGCTGCAAGGGGTTATCGAGGAGTGCCGCGGGAGCCGCCGAGATCCACAGCTGGTGGGTGTTTGAAAACACCGAATGCCGTGAATCACCCGGCAAGCGGACGGAGCAGATTGCGGCATCCCAGTCTTTCCATGCGAGCCGGACCCCTGGAACAGTGTCGGAGCCTCCAGGCTTCCCGACAACCTCGTCCGGGGTCTCGGGGTTGTGCTTTGAACGACGGGGAGGGATAACACTGAGTTCGTCCCTGCACGGGCTGGGGTCAGCCCTGGGGAAGGGGGACACTCCGCAGAGCCCAAACCCACCCTGTGTGCCACCAGTGCCACCCGTGGGTGGGGGAAGCGGCACGAATTTCGCTGTGGGTGTGTGCCGGGGCCATCCGGAGCGAGGAATGGCCGTGCCCGCAGCCGGAAGCCCGTCAGCCCGGGAGGGACCGGCTGTGCCCCAGGCTTTCCCATGGCTGGGCAAAGCAGGAGTGGCCAGGGCCGGTTGGGAGCGGGGAATCCGCGGGGGGACAAAAGGGGGGGACACAAGGGGAACACACACAGGGGGACACACATATGTCGGGCACAGGGTGGGCATATGAGAGAGACACAAGGGGAGAAACGCGAAGGGACAGAAGAGGTACAAAAGGAGAGGACACATGAGGGGGACACACGGAGGGGAAACAGAAAGGGGGCTGAAGGAGGGGGCACAAGGGGGGAACACAAGAGCGGTTCACAGGGGGGACCCCCCCGCCCGCTCCCCACCCACGCGGCGCCCCCGCCGCGTCCCCGGGCCGCGCTCCCATTGGCCGCCGCCCCCAGCGCGGCGCCGCCGATTGGCCGCCTGTCAGCGCGGCCCCCCGCCCGCCAATGGGCGCGCGGCACCGCCCACCGCCCTGCCGGGCGCAGCCAATGAGGGCGTGCCTTTGCGTCCCCGCGGCGCCGGGCGCAGCCAATGGGCAGGCGGCGGGGCGGCTCGCGCCGCTTTTCGCGGCAAAAAGGATTTGGCGCGCAAAGGCGCGCGGGGCCGGCGCGCCGAGACACCCGGCGGGCACCGAGTGGAGTCGCGGCTGGGATTGCAGCCGGAGCTGGAGCCGGAGCGCAGCGGCCCCGCGCCCGCCATGGGCCGCGCCCTGCCCGCCGCGCCGCCCGCCGCCCCGGCGGCACCGGCTGCCATGTGAGC
>JAWWES010000051.1:2159002-2173225 GCA_035583135.1 Lophotriccus pileatus
TGGGCAGCGCCTCCCCGCACCTCCTCATCGTCTCCGCCGCCCCCGCCGCCGAGGAGCCCGCGGGCGGCGGCGGCGGCCACCCCGATACCGACCTCCTGCTCTTCGCCACGCCGCAGCCCGCCCGCCCCGGCGCCGCGCCCAGACGGCCCGCGCTGGGCCGCCCGCCGGTAACCCCCGCGAGTGGGACGGGGAGGGGGCGGAGGGCGGACAGGGGGTGTGGGGACCGGACTCTGTACTGGGCCGTGCAGTATTGGGCCGCGTCGAGCCGGCTGGGTACCTACCGGGCCGTATAGCTGGCCGGGCTGTACACCGAGGTGGGCTATATACCAGGCCGAGCTGTATAGCGAGCCATGCGATACCGTGCTGGGCTATGTAGCGAGCCGTGCTGTACACCGGGCCGGGCCGGGCCGCTCCCTGCTCTGCCCCGTGCGGTGCCTTATACCATGCCCTGCTCCGTGCCAGGCCGTTGGCGGTCGTGCCCTGCTGTACAGCCGGGCCGTGCCACGCAGCACCTGCCGGGCCGGCCCTGCCCCGCTGCCGCTCCGGAAGCCGCAGGCCCGGGCGCTGGGCCGTGCTTTGTCTCCCCCGCCGCGGCCTGCGCCGGCTTTGGGGCGCTCCCCGCAGCTTGGCGGGACTCCCCGCGGCGGGGACAGTCCCCCATCCCCGCTGGCGTGCGTGGCAGCCGCGGAGCTGCTTCTGTGGCAGCCCCTTCCTGCCGGGCCTCTGTGACTCTGGGGAGATCCCTCGGGTCACGTTCCACCACCAGTGGGATGGTAGCTGCCCCTCTGATGGCCCCATCCCTTGCAGGTGAAGAGGAAGCTGAACTTGGAGACCGATCACCAGTACATAGCAGAGAGCCTGCCAGTGGTCCGGGGCAAGGCCAGGAACCCCGCTAAAGGTACTGCTCCCCCGATCCCCCCTTGACAGCCTAGCCCAGAGCAGGGGTCCCACAGGCAGCTTCTCCCTGTTCCTTTGTGTCAGTTTGTTCCTGGGGCTGACCTGTCTCTGTCCACTGTTCACACCTGCTGCTGTCCCCTGGGCTGGTGACATGGTTGTCCTGCCCAGCTTCTGGGCACCACACCTGCTCCATCCCTCCCTGTGCATGGAGCTGTAGCTGCCAACATGGGGTGGGTGCAGTGTCCCAAGTGGACCCTCTGTTATCTCCCCCCTGAGCCCTGCCTCGCACAGCTGAGGTTGTGGTCAGGGTGGAGCACAGGTGTCAGAGCCTGTGCCAGGTCCTGCAGCATCCTTCCCATGGAGGGTTTGGGGAGCTCGCCCCATTGCCCTGAGAAACCACATTGGTTCTGGGGTGCTGGTCATGGTCCCTGGTGCACAAGCCACCTTGCAAGCATGGGGGGACTTTTGGGATCTCTCAGCTCCAGCCTTATGGCTAAAATCGTACTTGCCCTTGGTGGCTGGCAGGGGCAAAGTCTCCTGGAGAGAAGTCCCGCTATGAAACCTCGCTGAACCTCACCACCAAGCGATTCCTGGAGCTCCTGAGCCAGTCATCCGATGGTGTGGTGGATCTCAACTGGGCGGCCGAGGTCCTGAAGGTGCAGAAGAGGCGCATCTACGACATCACCAATGTCCTGGAGGGCATCCAGCTCATCACCAAGAAATCCAAGAACCACATCCAGTGGCTGTATGTCCCTTGGCTGGGCTCGTGGGGCTGTGTCTGGCTGTCCCCCGGGCTGGGAGAGCCGTCTGAGCCAGGCTCAGGGTAGAGCAGGGCCTTAGCAGGGTGGAGAAGCTCAGAGCGGGGTCACCAGAGCATCTGCTTACGGGTCAAGTGGTGGTTCCCTGTGGGCGAGGGCTGTGTTCAGTGGCAGGCGGCTCCTGAGCAGTGCTGGTATTCCTGTTTTGCCTGTGAGTCCCCCTCAGGCTGCCTAAGTCATCCCAGGGAGTGGGGGGGGCTGCCTCCAGGCTTGGGGAATGGACCCCAGGGCTGATTCCGCTGATGTGAGGTGGGAGGTAGCCTGGCCTGGGTGGGGAGAGAGGGAGCTGTGGGGCCTGGCTCCTGATGGGCACGGTGCTTCGCAGGGGCAGCCAGGCCACCGTGGGAGCGCCCGGGCAGCACCGGCTGCTGGAGAAGGAGCTGCGGGAGCTGCAGGCGGCCGAGCGGCAGCTGGATGAGCTCATCCAGATGTGCACGGTGCAGCTGCGCCTGCTCACCGAGGACCCCGCCAACCAGCAATATCCTTTGGTTGTGGAATGGGACTGGCTGGAGTTGGGAGGGGGAGGGATGTGGTTGAGCCCCAGGACAAGCTGCAGTCCCTGCATGGAATGATCCCCGTGTCTGCTCCTTGACCTGCCCCACCGCAGCCTATGTGACCTGCCAGGATCTCCGCAGCATCGTGGACCCCTCGGAGCAGATGGTGATGGTTATCAAAGCCCCCCCTGAGACCCAGCTGCAGGTCTCAGACCCAGCAGAGGTGAGTTGGGGCCACCCTCTGAACCCCTCTGCACAGCCCAGTGCTCCCTGGGCATCCCTGCACTTCCTTGTCTCACTCCTCTCCCCGTTTCCCCAGGCTTTCCAGGTCTCCATGCGAAGCACTCAGGGCCCCATCGATGTCTTCCTCTGCCCCGAGGACAGCTCGGGGGTCTGCAGCCCTGTCAAGAGCCCCTTCAAAGCCTCCACAGAGGACTCATCACCCAGGTGTTCACAGTCCAGAGCATCCCCGCTTCTGCATCCCGCCCAGGATGTGAACATGCCACTGCTTCCCGGAGAGCAAGGTGGGGCTGGGGACAGGGATGTTGGTGTGGTGTCACAGTGGCTCTGGCTGTGTTTGCAGCTGTCAGCACAAGCAAGGAGCTGGGATGATGGCTTGGGCACCCCAGCAAGGCAGGGAGGTGGGAGCAGCCAGGTTCTCCATAGCCAAAAAATGCTTTTTTGGGGGGTTTATTTGGCAACTTTTGTGGGATTTATAGCTGTTTCCCATCCCCACAGAAGCGCTGCTGCCAGGGACAAGCGCACTGCCCAGCAAGGTGGAGGAGGTGAGCCTGTCACCTCTGGCCTCCATGGACATCCTCCTGGAGCAGAGCAGGGAGGACTTGGCGGGTTTCTTGGCAGATGAGTTCATCAACCTGTCGCCGCCGCAGGCACAGGACTATCACTTTGGTCTGGAGGAGGGTGAGGGCATCAGCGAGCTCTTCGACTGCAACTTTGGGGACTTCACCCCCTTGGACTTCTGAAGCTCTGCCCAGGTGCTCGGGGGAGCTGCCAGGCGAGGGGGGCAGCCCTGGCAGGGCGGGCAGGGCAGGTGGCCCCTCTGGCTGCAGCGCCCGCTGCTCCTCTCCCGTCCCCTTTTTGCAATATTTTCTTCTTCTCTCTCCAGCCCCCCCAGCCTGGCGGGGGCCGGTGGCATCCCCAGCTCCAGCCCCACAAGGGGGGATGCCAGGATGGGGTTCCCATCTCGGGGACCCCCCCCCACAGGGCCCTGGTCACAGGGGAACTGCCCAGGGCAGCCCCCCAGGAGCCCATTCCAGAGCTTTAAGCAGTCCTGTGTATAGATTTGATTAATTTATTATTGTCCCCTGGGGACAGCGTTTCATCTTCCGTGGGGGTTGGGGGGGGGACGGTACAGCAGAGTGAGGGTGCTGAGAGGGTTTGTTGTGCTGGGAGGGGGTGGTGGAGATGTGGGGGGTGCTGGGTCAGGGCTGTCCCCCCTGTGTGGGGAGCTGCCCATAGCCTGGCTGAGCATGGGGTATTTATTTATTATTTATGGTGTGTGGGAGCTCTCCCAGGACATGAAGGGGCCAGGAAGGAGCAGGAGGCCACCGGGGCCTTGCCAGCACATCCTGGCTTTGCTCATGTCAAAAATGAGGCTGGCAAGGCCACAGCTGTGGCAGTGGCTGTGGGAGGGGGGACGGGGCTGGATGGGCCTGGTGGCCCCGGGACCATGGGCAGTGTCCCCTTAGGGGACACACAGGTGTCCCAGGGAGTGCATCTCTGCAGGTAAGGACCCAATGCTGTCTCCAGGCTTTTCTTCCCCTCCCTGTGCAGCCTTTCAGGCTTTTGGCCCTGTCTCCCCAATCCCCAGTCCACTGGGATGGGAGGGGAGGAGAGGAGGGTCCTGGGGTCCCCCTGGGCCGGGCTGGAGACGCACTTTCACTTTTACTGCCATTTAGTAAGCTTGTGTTCCTCTGAGCTTCGTGTTTAATAAAGGTTTCTACTGACCCTGCTCTTTGGCTGTGCTCAGGTGCCTGGGGTTTTAGGGGTGGTGGGGCCCCCAGTTGAGAAACCAAGTGGTTTGGTGTTATTTTTTGGGTTTGGTTTTTTTTCCATTTCAAACTTGAAATGCATGACCAGGTGTGTCCATGCCTGGGGCTGCAGGAGGTGCTTTGGTCCTTGGGGGTTTTTTTTCCCCCACGACTCCGCACACTCTCATGTGTGGGGTGGGAGCTGGGGCTGATCCTGCCCCTTCTGCTTCTTCAAAGAGGTTGTGCTGCAGGGGGATGTGGTGGTGGATCTGGATGGGGATTGTTTTTCCTTTTGGCAGCCCCTGTCCCCACTTGGCTGCTCTCCTGCCTGGCCCCCCTCCCTGCCTTCCCCCTGGTTTTGGGGCCTGGCTGTAGCACCTGCAATGGGAAGAGTGTGGTAGCATGGGACTAGTGTGAAACCAGTGCATGAATCCCCCACACCAGCAGGCTTCCAGTGACTTCCCAGCTTCCCCTGTTTGCCCCAGCACCTCTTAGTGCTGCCTAAAGGCACCTGCTGGCACTAATTCCTGGCCCAAAGTTCGAGCTCACCGTGTCCTTGCTCACTGGGGACACACTGGCTGCCAGTGGCAGCCCTGACCCTGAGTGCCCCAGTCCTCTGCACCGCACTGTGACTGAGGGGAACCCAGGGAGAGATGCTTGGAGTTCCCAAGGACCCCCTGGCAGCCTGGAGTGGGCTCAGGGGAGCCATGGCCACCACCCTGTGTTTGTGTGCTTGCTCCCCTCCTGCCTGGCCTCCTGTCTGGTTTGCCTTTAAACAGCCTGATAAATATTTCAGCCTGAGCACGTTGTGTAAGCTCACCCTGCTCCTGTGCCAGCAGGTAATGGGAGCACAGGCTCTGGCCAGGCTGCTGGTGGGTTCTGGGTGGCACAGCCTGTCCTCTTGTCTGCATCCTTGTGCCTTTTTTTTCACACCTTGGCACAGTCCCTGGCTCACTGTGCTGCCACAGGGTGTTCTTACAGCTGGGCACATGTGGATTGTGGTGTGCAGGTGTAGCTGCCCAATCCCATGGCTCAGCTTCCTGCAGCCTCCCCTTTCCCAGCTCTGGAGCTCAGGGGACCAGTCAGGCCCTGGCATCCCCAAACTGGTGCCCGGGAGGGCAGTGGGACACACAGCTCATCTTGAGCGACCCCTCCGTCTGAGAGGGAAGAGCTCGTGTTTGCTGTCACGCTGTCACCACAGCAAAGGAGGCTTTTCCAGACAAACTGGAAGAACATTCCCATAGTTCTGATCCCTGGGGCTCCTGCCCCTCAGAGCCGAGGCAGGAGGATGGGGTGGCAGGTGGGTGGGCATGGGCTCTGGTCCCTGCCTGCTGTTTCCTCCATTACAAGGTCAGTGTTTGTCACCTTGGGGTGACAGGTGCTGCAGGGTTTATGGTTTCCTGCAGGGTGCCCAGCTCAGCCATATGTCAGCTCTTCCTCATCCACCCCTCCTTCTCTTGTTTAGTTCCACTGTGGTGGAGGGTGATGGAGGTCTGAAATGCTGCCCAAAGAGGAGAGACCCTGGCACAGGGAGTGGCTTTCATGGGAGCCATCAGGCACAGGGAGAGGAGAGAGGACTTGCAGCGACATCCTGAGCTCAACAGGGCTGTTCCTGTGGCCATCCAAACCCCCACAGCAGCACAGCTTTTCCCTTTGTCCCTGAGCAAAGGCAAACCTCTGATGACATGCACCATCACATTCCCTTCATAGGGAACCTCCTGGGATGCTGGGCCCTTGGGATTCCTGATCCCCATGGAAGCAGCCCCCAGCAGGGACGAGATTGTGTCCTGCTGCCACAGCCCATCTCTGAGGGATGCACTGGCAGCTCCACGTGAGCCACAGAACCCTAAAAATAACCACTCTGCCTCCCAGGGATGATTCATGATGCAGCTGAAGGGCTTCCCTCCTGCTATTTCAGATCACTGGAGAGGGAGCTGATGATAGCTGGTTTGGAAGAGCACATGGCAGCTTTGGGAAGCAGCCCCAGGCACTGCCTGGTTTTATCTGCTTCACAGATGCTTTTCTTTGTCAGGTGAAGCCAACACGGTCCAGGAGATGAGGATCCTGCACACATCCTGGGTGCTCCACAGGCTCTCAGCTCCTGTTTGCTCCCATCTCTCATTCCCAGGCAATGTTTCCCAGCAGGGATCGTGCCCACCCAGCCCTGGGTAGCTCCACTGGCACCAGCAAATGCTGTGCAGGATGTGGCCGTGGTGCTGAACCCCGGGCAGCCATGGAGTCTCCTGCCCCTGTGCTGTGAGGTTTGGACTTGGGGGAGTCAGGATGAGCTCTGGGACAGTCCAGCAGTGGCTGGGGGGCAGGATTAGGTGGCCCCCATAAGGGATTTGTACCTTTAACCTAATCCCCCTTGGAGGGTCTGGGCAGGTTTTGGGGTCTCTCTAGGCAGGGATGTCTTGCCCCTGCCAGTGCTAATGCTGCCTGTTCCACCTCTTCATCCTGCCCCAGACTTCCATATTCCCACTCTCAGACATCTCCCATGTTTCTTCCATGAGGGAGGAACTCAAGGATGTCAAACCCAGCCCTGCTTATTTCTGGAATTCTGGCAAGTGGGTGCTTCCCTTAATTCCAGCCCGTTGTGGTCCTGCGGAGCAGAACAGAGAGCCCTGGTGGCCCCCTCAGCTGGAGCCATGTCACCATTCCCTGCTGTGGCTTTTGGGGTGCTCTGGAAACAACTGTGGAAGGAGCTGGGGGCACCAGCTCCCTCCTGCCACTGGAAATTTTGTCCTGGACTTTGCTTTCCCTCACTACCCAGCTGCTCCTCCCCACACAGGAACTTATGCTGACCCTGAGGCATCCCGATGGGGACAGAGCATGGACTTTAGCTAATAGGAGTGTGGGAAGGCCCTCCCAGGCTTTGCTTTGATCCATTACAGAGCCCCACCACCACACAAAGCCTTCCCACCCTCCCTGGTAAGGTGATCCCTGTCCCTTCTGTGTCCCCTGCCCATGTTTTTTTCCTGCTTCCTTTTCAGTTGGATTTGATGACCACACTCAACAGCTCCAGTCCTCGCACCTCTTTCTGCCTCCCTGGGGTGGGGACAGCCCTGTGCTCTGTGTGTGAGTGCACATGCCCTCCGGAGCCCCTGGATACCCCCAGTCAGGTCCCAGATGTGCTTTTTCCACCTGGAACAGCTGGGAGATTGTAAAAATAGCTGTGATGCATCCTGCAGCTGCTCCAGGCTCAGCTTGGAGCCTCTTATCCCTGAGGGAGGAGGGGATGAGCAAACTCCATGTGCCACAGCTTGGTCACGTTGGGATGGGGAAGCATCTCGGATTTGAGACCGGGGTTAAGCGGAGCTGAGCTCAGCAAACAGGGTGTTGCTGAGAGCTCCATATGGAAGCAGAGGTGCTGCTCATGGAAGCAAAGCCTGCCCGGGATTTTACATCCAAACAAAACCAGTTCATGTCCCTTTCTCTGTAAGCAAACTCCTGGAATACTCCAAGAGAGAGAGGGAGCAGCCCCAAAAAGTCCCTGCACCATGTGTACCCCAGAAGCGTGTGAAGCTCTGCCCAGCCATGGCTTTATCTGATTTATTTATCTAAGTATCTGGTTTTTGTTTGGGAAAACCCCTGAGGATAGGCTGAGATATGGACATGGATGTCTGTCTTATTCCTCTCCCCATTCACAGGCCTCCAGGCGTCAGGCAGGGATGGAGGCAGCTCCTGCTTCCTCCTCCTCAGCAATCAGTATGCCACACTGGAGGCGCAGAGCAAAGGCTGCCTGGCACCTGTCTCAGTGACTACACTGAGACAACCCATACCAAACTGGAACCAACTGGGGAAACCAGGCCAGCAGTGACCACACTGGGACCACTCATGGCCAAACTAGGCAGATCCCAGGGCCAACTGGGGCACCCAGGGCTACGGTGGGACCAACAGTGACCACACTGGGACTACCCGTGGCTACTCTGGGACCAACTGGCCCCACACTGGGACAAGCAGAGACACGGGGCTATCCTGGCGGCCAACAGCGAGCACACTGGGACCACCCGTGGCCACACTGGGAGCAACTGGGACGCTCGGGGATGGTCACACAGCCCACGGGTGGGACCACAGCGGGCTGTACTGGAACCAACTGGATGCACCGCTGGGTTGAACTGGGATCGCCCCCGCGGCAGCGCCGGGCACCGGGACCCAGCCCCGCCCCTCCGCCATCCGTACTGGTGGTCCTTGATGCCAATCACGGCCCGTGGCCAATCGGATAGCGGCGGGGGCGGGCCCGCCGCGGGGCCAAAGTTGCCTGGCGCCGGCGGAGCCGCCCGACTGAGTCGGGATCTGCGGGGCGCGAATCCGTCCCTCCGGCACCGCACCGAACCATCCTTCCGGCACTGCATCCATCCCTCCGGCACCGCATCCATCCCTCCGGCACCGCACCGCCTCCGTCCCTTCGGTACCACGTCGTGTCCATCCCTCCGGCACCGCATCGCGTCCGTCCCTTTGGTACTGCATCAATTCCTAGGGCACCGCACCGCGTTCGTCCCTACGGCACCGTGTCCGTCTCTACAGTACCGTGCCCTACGGCACCGCACTGCTCCCTACGGCACCGCACCGAACCATCCCTACGGTACCGCACCGCTCCCTACGGCAGCGCACCGTGCCCCTACGGTGCCACTCGGCAGCGCACCGCACCCATCCCTACGGTACCGCACCGCACCTTTACGGTACCGCACCGTCCCCGGAGCCCACAACGCCCGTGCCCGGCGGGACCATGATGTCGTGTGCTGAGCTGCTGGCCGTGTGCCTGCTCTCCGCCGACCGCGGCCCCGCGCCCCGCCGCCAGCCGCTCCCCATCTTTCACGACGTGAGTACCGCGGGCGGGCCCCCCGCGCCCCTCCCGGGCCGCCGTGCCTCCCCTCGGGGGTGGGTGTCAGGGGGGAGACTCTTTCCCGGCTCTTCCCGGAGGAACTAGCCCGAAGGATGCGCCAGCCCGGAGCTGTGCATCGAGGTGTGGAGTCGTGATAGCTTAAATAATGGTGTCATTCTGATGAATTATGGGCCTCCGGGTGGCTGGAAACAGCCCACGCCTCATCCAGAGCTGGCTGTCATGATTCCCGGAGCGGGAGCTACGCGCGTCTGGCAGGAAGGTTCCGTGGAGAGGCAGAGCGCTGCCTGCTGCAGCCCCCGGGCGCAGCTCCCGTCCCTGCCCGCTCCCGACGCGCCGGGAGGTGTGGAGGAGGATGCGCCCTGCAGGTTGGGGGTCGGCCGTGCATCCCAGCAGCTCTGGGTGGCTGAGGGGAGTTACGGTGCTGAAAGTGGCTGTCTCTGTATTCAGAGGTGCTGGCACAGTGCCTCCCGTCACACCGCGTCCCCTCCAGCCCGGTGTGCTCCTGGGAGAGGGAGCTGTGTGTACTCGGGCTGCATCCCTGGCAGTCTCCCAGGGTCAGAGCCCACCTCTGGAGCACATCCGAGGTGCTCGGCCCTCCTGCCCCTGGCTGTCTTCTGTGAGCTGGGTCTAGTGGACAGTGCCCAAATGCCCGTGATGGGCCACCAGCCCTTGCTGTTCCCATGTGTCTGACACCACTGTGGTCTGAGTCACCCTGTGGAGCCAAGGAGACGTGTGAGTGGAGGTGCTGCGCCTGCCCAGCCGCAGGACTGAGGAGGGGAAAGCCAGCAGGGGTTAAGGATGAGGGTTGGTGGTGCCCCAGCACCTGCAGAGCCCAGGTCAGTGCCAGCTGTCACCCCCCAGATGTCATTCCCCAGCTGTCATCCCCCAGCTGTCAGTGTTGTCCCAATCCGGGTTCACCCCCATGTCCCAGTTCATCCCAGAGGAGGGCAACAGTAGATCTCAGGCAGCACTTTAGGAAGGTGAGTGCCATACCTTGTCCAGTCCAAGACCTCCTGGCATCTCCCTGGCACCACCGGGAAGCACAGCTCCCTCTGTCAGGGAGGTGTTTGCAGCTTCCAGCTGGGAGTCAGGGCCTCTCTCCTGCCTGGGGGGATTTCGGGCTGGAAGGCTCTCCAGCCAGCATCATTAACCATTCTAATTACTTGGCTGAGGGAAGATGGGCTGGAGGGGGTGGGTGATGACAGCTGTGTTCCAGCTCAGCTCCTCAGGGCACTCGCTCAGTCCCACATCCATCCCTCAGGGTGTCATTAAGGCAATTAAAATGGGAAATGTTAACAACTCTCGCAGCTGCTTTCCGGGTTCTGAGGCTTCTCTTCCTCTTGCCGGTGGCTTCCTTTGCTCCCACCTCAGCTCCAGAGCTTGGCAGGGGGGGTTTAATATCTCCACTCTTGGCTCTGGGCAGTTGGCTGGTGTCCAGCTGCCCCCTGGGCTTGTTGAGGCCAGCGTCAACAAGGAAGGATGCCCAGCCTGACTTCCCGGCAGGACTGCCCACCACAGATTGCAGGTGGCAGTTTCTGCTTCCCCTGGGACCTGCCTGCAGATGGCCTGCCTTTGGGAGAGGTGAGGAGGAGGCGGAGGAGGACTTTGCCTGAGGCGCTTTGCTGCAGGCGCGGTACCAACTGCAGTGCTGCCATCGTGGTTGTTTCCCTGTGCAGCATCTCAAGCCTTTGGGAGGTCTGTCCCCCTGGCTGGTGCTTGGGGCTCCTCGCTGCCTTCCCGGGATACAGGAGGTTCAGGAAAGATGCCATTCATTGGCGGTGTCACCAGGGTGACTGTCCCCTCCCCAGTAGTCACTGTGTCCCTGTCCAGCAGCCACCGTTGCTCCCAGCCCTGCAGGCAGGGAGAAGTCCTATAATATCCCTTCTTCCTGAGATGTGTAGGGGGTTCATCTCCCAAATAAATGCTGTTTCAGTTCTTCCATCAGTCTCAGTGGCTGCTGCTCCAGGCACCGAGCAGGGCTGTGGCTGCTTGGACACAAGCCCAGGAGCTGGGGGCCAAGGGAACATCTTGGGCTCCAGGCAGTGTCCCTGTGCCTCTGAGGCTGCCAGTCCTCTCTGAGGCAAGTGAGGGATTGCCTGTAGGGCTTCTCCAGCAGTCACCACACACCTGATCCCATTCCCAGCCTGGCTTTGCATCACTTTTCCCTGGCTTTGTTCCAGGGCTGTTGCCCACATGGGGAGCAACGCTTACCTGGAATTGCTGAGAACATACCTGTGCCCAGGGAGGGGGCAGGATTCAGCCTGTGCAGTGTGGAAGTGGCTCTGCACCGTTTGTGCTTGGCTGGAGTTGGATCCTGTCTCATGCACAGGATCCATTGGTGTTTTCCAACATGAGCAGCAGTCACTGAGGCACCTCTGCAGCTGGGTCGGCCAGGGACGGTCTCACTGGTGATAGTGAGGAGCCCTGCCATTCCTGGGGGCCCTAGAGAAGGTGTGGCTTTGCCCTATGGGGCTCTCCCAGCTCCCTGCTTGTGCCATATTAAAATAAATCGCTTCAAGCAGCTGCTGCAGTGTGTGCACTGGCAGTGCTTGTGTAACACAGCGCTCACCTGAGTGTGAAGGAGAAGCATCCACTCTGCTGAGGTTCCTGCTAAATCCAGGATGGACTCTTCCTGGATTAGAGACCTTCTCATCTCCATGGTTTCCGCCTTGGAACCGTGTTCTCCTTCATAGTCTGACAACAGACCCCCCTGAGCAAGGCCAGGAATGTTTGGCCTCACCTGAGTCTGTATTTGTCAAGTGCCTGGGTGACACTTGACTGTCTCTGGGATGAGCTAACTGGCCTCAGTGACATCCGGAGCCATGAGACGTCAGTGCACGAGCCACATGTCTCTGATGACACAGAGCTCTGCAGAATGAAGATTTTCCCTTGATGGGAAGTGTCATTCCCATGGCAGGACATGTGGGACCCACTGGTGTCACTTCTGCAGCCGGGGACCCGGTGACCCTGCAGCTGGGGGACCCCACAAGGAACCCATTACCCTGGAGAAAATTCTGCTTCAAAATCCAGAGAAATCTCTTCTGTTTGGGAGCTGCAGGTTCCCTTCTCAGCTCCAAAGTGCAATCCAGCGAGGCCTGTGGGGTGCTCATGGAGCGCTTGCCCTGCTTTCCTGCAAGAGGAATGGTGGAATGGAATCCCAGAGGTTACCTAATGCTGGTCGGCCCAAGGCAGCCTCTGTTCCCTGCAGCAGCTCAGGTCAAGAGGAGCTCACTTTGTTTGGAAGAGCATCCTCCAAGGAGGGCTTCCTGCTCCTGGAGGAGGTGTCCCTACTCCTGGTTTCGCTTGCAGGGAAGGACCACAAAGCTCCCTACTGGGATCAGCAGCGAAAAAGCCTCTTCCCAGTTACAAGCCAGTGGCTTAGGAATGAGCAATGCAGGTTTTCCTGGGCAGGTCTCTCTTTACCTCAGAGCAGTTTTCCAGGGAGATTTCAGAGCTGTTGGTGAGCGGTGCAGAAGCAGCCTGGGGCAGTGATGCCTCTGCCTGCTGCTCTGTGGGGATGTGTGGGCAAGAACATAGAAGTCCTCTTTCTCCCTTTCCTGCCCTTTTCTGTTCCTGATCTTTCTGCAGACCTTTGGATTTCTACATCACCCAGGATGATAAAAAGGAAAGAGATGCCACACACACAACTTTCAGTCATTGGCTCCATTAGGCTGTGCTGGCCAAAACCTCGTAATGTTTGTTCTGGGAAGATGTTCCCAGGCTTTGGAAATGATGCCATTCCTTACTGGAGTCAGCCCCAGACCTTCCAGTAATTATTGGTGAAACAGATCCTGGCAGGGATGAGCAACCCCAGCTCTCTCCTATGTCGTGGGCAGAAGCCTGATGGTTGGGAACCCGCACTGAGGCCCTGAATTGGAGCAGCTCTCCAACTGTGCTCTGTGTCAGAATTAGTTACAGATTAATTAATTCATTAATAATTAATTACAGCATGCATGCACATGGAGGTGTTGGAGGCAGGACTGTTGTGAGGGATGGTTTCGAAGCACAGGGCAGGAGCTGCTCCTCGATGCAGGCAGTGGGAATGTTGGTGATGCCCTGAGTGCTTCCATATGGAGTGGTTTTATACTTAATATTCTTTCATTTAAAGGATCTGAAAAATTAAACATTTGCCATCACAAGGGTGTAGCAAAGCCCTTTCTGCTTTGCCTCCCTCTGTGTTCTCTAAGAGATGCTCGCTGTGAGTGCCGGGCTCACTCGGTCGCTGCACCTGCACCGAGGGCTCTGTGCATTAGGGGCGAGAAATGGGTTTAATCACTGGCAAAGGGCAATTCCCAGAGCAGCCTGTGCAGTCCTGACAGCAGGGACTTTTCCGTGGCTCCCTGGGCTCCAGGAGGTGGTTCTCCACGGTGCTGGGTGTTGCCTGGCTCAGCCGCCCTTCTCTCCCCACTGTCGTATTTTCTCTTGCAGATTTTCCGGCGAGCTGACAAGAATGGTGAGTGCTTTGTTCCTGCTGCTGCCTCCCCCTCCCTGCCTGGCTCTGGGTGAAACAGCGTGGCTTGTTCCCACTGGGAGGTTTGGCTGAAAGAGTGAGGGAGGATAAGGGCAAGCAGCGCTCTGGCTGCAAGGAAAATGCTTTTCTGCTTTGCCTGGAGCAAGGGGCCTGGCCAGGGGCAGGGGAGTGGGCTCTGCTAGTTCACCATCCAGGCACCACTCAGGACAGAGCCCCTTCCAAGCCCTTCTCCTGCCTGTGTGCTCGTGATCTCTGCTCTGTGCTGCTGAGAGCAAGAAGGGATGGCAAAGCAGCCCAGGCCCAGGGGACATCAGGGTTCTGCTCTGTCCCTCGTGGGATTGATTCAATCTCTGTGCTCAGTCCATGGTTTTACAGGTGACCCTGTCTCTGGATAACCCTGGAGCCTCTGGCATTTGGGAGTTAGGCTCTGCTACCCAGTTTTTAATGTGATAAACCAAGAGGTCCAAAATCACAAGTCGTTTCTTGGAGCTCTCTTGAGCTCTTCTCCTTTGTGGTAGCTCCAGGAACCACTTTTGTTGGAGTTCAAAATGCAGCCCAGGAGCTGAAGTCCTTCACAGAGAGCAAGGGAAAAGCTCTAGAGTCAATGGAGAGATTTTCTTACCCTAAAAAGCTGTGCTGTTTGTAATGGACTCTCTCCATCTAACAGAGTATCAGCATGCATTTCTGAAACCACTGCAGTGGGGTC
>JAWWES010000051.1:2173375-2254041 GCA_035583135.1 Lophotriccus pileatus
AGCTGTGCTGTTTGTAATGGACTCTCTCCATCTAACAGAGTATCAGCATGCATTTCTGAAACCACTGCAGTGGGGTCTTTGGGAAGGTGCTGAAATTCCCACCTGAAATTCCAGCAGCAATGTCCCTGCTTTCCAACACTCCTGAGCTTTGGATGGGACGGTGGGACATGCTTTCAGTGAGATATCTGCTCTAATTCTTATGTACAACACACCCCCCTGTCCCACACTCCTGGAGGAGCGGCTGCTGGGAGGATCTTGGGGCTTGGATGCCGCTTTCTGCAGGCACATAATTATTCTCCCCTTTTATTTAAATGCAGATGATGGGAAGCTGTCATTTGAGGAGTTCAAGAATTACTTCGCTGATGGGATCCTGAGCTCGGAGGAGCTGTGGGAGTTGTTCAGTGGCATTGACAGGCGTCACTCAGAGTAAGTCCTGTGGTGGCACCGAGGAGATGAAGAGGAATATAAAAGTGCTTGAGAGTGTAGATGGAGGACATTTGGGAGGGGGGTGTGATAAATAGTCAGGGTCAGATCAACCCACCTCTTGTAACACGCAGATATGAAAACCCACTGAACACCACTGGTGAAGAGAGGAGTCAGACATTTTGAGAACAGTCAGCAGATTTACTGTAGCTCCATAAAGCAAGCAACCGTTCTAGATGACATTACTGTAGCCTGAAAAATGCATTCCAGAAATACCCAGCTCGTGGAGCAGGTTGTGTGTCTGCAGGAGCATGTGGTGGTGTGAGGACAAGACACAGACTGTGCAGGGTTTGCCACTGCTGACACAGGGAACTGCTTTTCACTTACGTAAGAGCTGCTTTCCACCACAAGTGGGCCTGGTGCATGGAACTGGGAATTTAGGCCAGCTGCTTTTAAAAAAAGAAACTCCCAACAAACAGGAGGAGGAACTGTGTTTAGCCCTGGTCTGCTCTTGACTGGTACTATCCAGAGCAGTCTGTTGGGCTTGGCAGGGTTTCTCATCCCCGTGTTTTGGATTCCAGTGTGGCCTGACTGGAATCCCTCTGCCTGGCTGTCTGCTATGGGTGAATGTGTTCTGGCACTGGGAGAAACTGGGGGTTGATGAATGGCATGTCTGGGGTCTGTTCAAACACTGGGGTGCTGCTGGGGAAGAAGGAGTTGCACCTTTCTCCTGGTCTTGGGCAGCAGGTTGGGCTCTGGCTCGTGCCACTTCCCCAGCTCCCTGGGAAGCATCTCCTGCACCTCTGGCACCCTTGGCCAGGGCAGTATCTCCATCAGGGAGAGAAAGTTTGAGCAGCCTGAGCTGCACACACTGGTCCCAGGACTTTGCAGGGAGCCAGGGCAGTGGCACAGAAGGCCCTTGTCACACTGAATTCCACCGAGCCACTGACAGAGGATACCCAGTGGTCCCAAAATCATCCACCTGGGACTGGGGCAGTGGGGATGATGGACTCCTGATGGCGTTGGAGTGGTGGGTTTATCTGATGCTCCCACTCTGGTGATGGGGCAGAGAAATGGGCTGGTGTGGGCGGCTTTGGTGCTGCTTTCTTGGAAGCCTGGCTGGCCACTGCTGCCTGTCCTGCTGGTTGGACTTGTGGATGTGGGCATCAGGAGGTGTCTCCTGAAAATATCTCTGTTTGGGCTGTGATCCCAGGAAGTTAGCAGTAAGCTCTTCCCTTTCCTCTGGGAATACTCCTTTCCCCTCACTTCACTTTGGGGTGACCTTGGAGCCATCCCATAGAGTACCGCCGGAAAACACGGGGTGCAGCAAAGCTGGGAGATTTAACCAAGCCCTGATCTCAGCAGAAGAGGTCTCCTGGCTTCACACTGCTTTCAGACTGGGCTTATCCCACGTGTCTGGAGCAGCTGAGCAGGGCCATGGCTGCAGTGGTGCTCCCTCATTCTTGTAGGGATGGTGCCGTAGCCATGACAACATGGCAGTTGCACCATGGAGCTGGTGACATCTATTAGCAGGGCATGAGCCTCGGGTCTTTGTTCTCTTCCTGCCATAAAGAGCAGAAGGGACCCTCAGACAGAGCTGTTTCCAAAATTCCTGCACTCAGTGGCCTCAAGCCAATGTAGGAGACACTGTTTTTGGGATGTGCAGGGAGGCTTGGTCTTTTGTGCAGCCTTTGGTGCCTTGTGAGGGCTGTGCTGGTGCCCTGCTGTCCCTGTGGTGGGGGGCTGGACAGCCCCTCTCCTCGGGGCTTGGCTTGCACTTGAAAAACTTGGTATTTTAGAGAGCTGGGTGAAATTTTCTGCCAGATTCAAGAGTTATTACCTGGCGTAATAAAGCATTACAAAGCTGAAAAGCAGCTACAAGCTCTACAGACATACCTGGCATGCTTCTTTTGTGTCCTGTAGCTTTTGTGGCGATGGGAAAGTCTGACCCTTTGTCCAGCTGGTGAATTTGGTGCTGTTTTTGTCAGGTCTAGGCTGTAATTTGTGTTTCCTTGTCCATGTCAGCCTTACCCCAGGACAGACAGTAATAGAGACCTTTATATCCAGGTCCTTTCCGTATCTGGCACTGCCCAGAGCTGTCCAGACCCTCACTCATCTCCATGAACCTGCAGCTGCCCTGGGCCCCAGAGCTGACATCTGGGAAGATGAGAGAGTTCAGAGGTCTCCCTCATTACACAGCACCATGATCTCCTCTCCTCCACTTCCCACCCACCTGGTGCTGAGGTGGGACACTGTGATCTGTGAGTCAGGCACCTCTGTAGGGTTCACTTCAGATTTTACCTTCCCACACGAGGCTTTTTTTGTTCTGCATTTCTGAACTGTTGCATTTTGGCTTAAAATATCTCCTTGCTTCAAGGGTTTATGTTGAGACCAAGTTCAGCTCGTGGTGGTGGTTTGGTACAACACCTGGGACCACTTGTTTGGTTTAGCTTGTTGGGAAGCTCCACAGCAGCTCTGGCAGTGGCACAGGAAGATTCATCTTCCTGGAAAAGTGCATTTTCATCCACTGAAACACCTGGGTGAGAGGGGACTCATGTTTTTGGAGGGCTGAGAGAGCTCCATGGCTGCAGAAGCATCTGGAGAGATGTGTTTTGCTCCCTGCAGCCCAGCTGGGTGGGAGAAAGCAGATCCCAGGGTCTCACCAGGACAACTTAATGGAGAGCTGGTTACAAAGGGCTTTGGCTGAAGGTTGTGGTGTTGCAGAGGTTGCAGGTCTGCTGCTCTTTGCAGGGCACTGTGAAACCTGCCCAGGGAAGTGCTGTGTGGACGTTGCATGTCTGCCTGTCCTGCATCTTTTGGGGAAGTTTGGAAAAATAAGGTCTGGAAAATCCTTCTTTCCATGAGAGTGTTGAGGAACTGTGTGCAGACAGCCCAGAGCCTCTGAGCTTGAGCCAGAAGTGAAAGAGGTGGCAGTGCTGACCTGCTGGCTCTGAAAGTGGAAACAAACCTCACAATAACAGTGGTTCTGTGGAAGAAGGGATTTAAACGAACTTCCCCCCCCCTCTATTTACTCAAAACTGCAGCATCTGCCAGTCTCTGAGTGATGGAGAGTGATTGAAACACCCTGTGTTCCACTGAAAAGGTTTGGAAACCCAGTCTGTGATGGCAGAGGGGGTTCCCAACATGATAAATGATAAAAATAATAATAATAAAAAAATCCTGTCTGCTTTTCTGCAGCTGATTGCTGTTTTCTTGCATAAATTCCAGGCACATTCTGACAAAATCCCAACAGCATAATGATGACAAGATCCTTCATCATCAGTTCAAGCTTAATTACAGTTAATCAGTGGTTTGAGCACAGTCAAAATACAGCTATGGGAGATGTGGAGAGTCTCAGGATTGAGTGCTTTGGAGGCAGAGGATGGCTCTTCTCTTGGAGTGGGAGGGGATGGCAGAGAGGAGCAGGAAAGACCTGCTGCCCTGTACAGCCCTGCAGTGTGGGTCGGGGTTCGATGTGCAGGCTCTTCCCATGAGCTCCTCCTGATTTCTGGGGTAAATCAGCTCTGGCAGCATGGAAATGGCACCACCAGTCCTGTGATTTGCCTGCTGTGCTCCGTCCTGCACCTGTCTGTGCCCTGGGGGCTGCTGCAGGATGCAGAATGTGGGAAGAGATTCCCGTGCAGGGTTGCTGATGGACAGGCTGCATCAGGAAGGGAAGGGAGCAGATTTTCCCCTGGACAACTCCCAGAGGGCTGATTTTTGCCACAGGATCTTGTCCACTGGTTCAGTGTTCAACTGTTCAGTGGTTTAGTGATTGATTAGCTAACACTTATTTTAAAGCAGCAAACAGGCAAGATAGAAAGAGTCATTAATAACCCCTGGCCTCTCCTCAGAAGCCACAAGGTGGGTGTTGATTGCAGCTCTTTGTCACACCTCGCTGGAGCCGAGGTGGGAACTGGGCAGTGTCTTGAGCTGGTGGCTCCTTCTCCCTGGTGAAACCATTCCTAGCCCCAGGTCCTCACTGGGGACAGATGCAAATGCCTGGGTAGCATGTGCATGAGGTGTTTCACTGCCTGTTTTGTTGTCCTGTGTCCACATACCCCCTCTTCAGTGACTTTTTGACCGATCTTGTGGATGGGTGGCTGCAGTTGCTGCTCTGGGGCACAGGTCTGCCAGGCTGTGCCGTGGCTGCTGCTGTGCCAAGGCTGCTGCAGCACTGCAGCAGCTCTGCAGGCTCCAGGCAGCTTTCAGGAGTAAGGGCAGAAATTAAGAAGGAGAAAAACGTTTTTCCCAACGTAAATCGGTGCTTCAAACTCCAGTCTCTCTGTCTGGCAGAGCTGGGATGGGGGCAGCAAAGTCTGATGGAGCGCAGTGGGCAGAAGAAGGGGCTCTGGCTTTGCAAGATTTATCTGTTTTGTGTCTCGAGGGAAACACTGGGGAGTTTTTTAATCCACTTTAAAAAACTGCCTGCAGTGCCAGGTCAGTGCGCAGAGCCCTGCCTAAATCAGCTCCTGTGTGTTTAAAATAGCCAAATCACAGCCTCTCACTGCCCTTCTCTGCTGCTACAGAGGCACCTGCTGCAGTTACCTTTCAGAGGGGTCTGCAGTCCCACTGCCCTGGCTCTGCCATGGGTCACACCAAAGTATTTTCATTCTTTGAAGGCCTGTTATTAAAGGACACTAAGTGGAAGCCCAGAAGAAACAGGGAGACAGAAACCAGCCTTGGATATCTGGAGGAAAAGCCTGGCCCCTGAGCTGCTGGCTCCAAACCTGTGCAGCTTCTTGTTTTTCTAATGCAGCTTCTGAAAACACAGGGAATGAGCAGTAAATCCCCTGGGACTCAAGACAAGCCCTCAAGACGCTGCTCATCGTAGCTGTTTCTCCCGGACCAGCCCCATTGTCTAACATGAGCTTGTTTTTGTGTTTTTGCAGTAACGTGGACACGGAGAAGTTGTGTGGTAAGTCCAGTGATGTTCCTGCCCTGGAGGGCTCCCCTTCCTGAAGGTCTGTGGTGGGTTTTGTGTGTCTGATCTGGGCAGGAGTGGGCAGTCAGGTGGCATTGGCAGTCCGTGTGCCTGCAGCCCAGCTCTGAGCGTGTCAGTTGCTTTTCCCAAGGGGGTAGGGAAGGAATCTTCATTTCAGTCCAAGTGGGAGCATGACTCTGGAGAGAGGGGTGAATGTCCCCCTGCAGGACTGGACTGTGTGTGGGAAGAAGGAGCAGGGCAGGCAGAGATGGAGGTGCTCAGGAACCTCACCATGGTCTTTTCTCCTGCTTCAGATTATTTCTCGGCGTATCTCGGGGAATACAGGAACGTGCTTTCTGCCCTGGAAACCCTCAATGCCGCGGTGCTGGCAGCCATGGACAAAACCAAGCTGGTAAGGAGGGGACCATGGGAGGGCAGCAGGGTGGAAGAGAAGCTGTGGTGATCTTAGCTGCTTGCTTAGTGTTAAATTTGGGGTTTGGAGGCTTAAATGTAGTATCTTCCAAATCGAGGGGGTGCCTGTCCTTGCTTGAGTTTGTCTGCGTGTGCAGTGGGTGCTGCAGCTGCACAGCCTGGAGGAGGGAGAGCCAAGACTGAGGAGGGGAAGGGTAAATCTGGTGCTTTTGTGCTCTGGAGACATGATCTTCCTCGTGGGGCTCTAGTAGTGGCTGTTCCAGCAGCTCCTTGCAGGGTCCTGCCTGCGGCCACTGTTTGTGGGGGCATCGCTGATGATCTGTGTTGAGTTCTGAGCCAAAACAAGGTGTTTTCCACAAAGCAACGTGCTGGGAAACGGGGACTGCAGGGCTGAGCCTGCTCTGGACTGACCCCAGCAGCCTGTGCTTGGCACAGCCTGTGCTCACAGCCACAAAACCCGGCGCTGGAGAGGTGCGGGGGCTGCTGCAGCAGCAGCGCTGTCTGGGAACAGCCAGGCAACAGGGAGAGGTAGGAAGTGCTGCAACTCAGTGACTCCCAGCCTGATGCAGAGTTCAGCCCCGCTGGGAATGCTCTCCCTCTCCCTGCAGCTTGTGCTGATGGGAAGCAGATTGGAGGCTGATGATTAGGGCAAGCGGCCTCCTGCTCTGAGCCCTCTGCCTGTGTGTCAGAGGGCTGTGGTGCCCGGCTAGAGACAGCTGGGAAAAGCAGTGGCCAGTGCTGGCAGGACCCCAGCAGCCCACTTTGCCCCTGAAATGTGTTAAATGTGTGTGGGGCTGATGCTCAGTTACATCCTTGGGAAGGGCCAGGCCTTTCCTTCCCTTCAATGCAGTGGGTTGATGCTTGGTCGGAAGGGAATGAAGGGCATCATCCATGTGAACACCATCCACTGACCTGTTGATCTGCCAGAGAGGCAAAAGGGGATCTGCCCCACAGTCATCATAGAGGTGTTTGTGCCTGTAGTGTCAGTTCTTCTCTCTGAGTTTCCCTCTGCCCAGACCTGGACTCGGCAGTCTCCCTGTACCTCGGGAAATTTCATGCTGGGAAAGGGAATCACTTGAAAATTCATTTTATCTTTGGTTCAGCTGCCCTGCCCCCTTCTCAATTATTAAATGCAAGGCCAGAGGGAGGGAAGGAATCCTCTCTAGGGAGCTATGCTTTATTTCAGTTCTTTTCTGTTCTGTTTTTCTGTGTGTAATGAGTGTGTATATTCATGTATTTCTCCAAAGGACAGCACAGTCACTGTCTGCTTCACAGTATTGGTGTGATGCGTTCATTCACTTCATAGTTTCTGATGCCACTGGTGTTCCCTGGAAAAGAGAAGCAGGTTTTCCCTGTTGGAACAGATTTTTGTGGACTCGCTTTTCCACCCGTTTGGATCTGCCCAGAGCTGGGGCAGCCCAGTGTTCATAGCACTGCTCTCACCCAGGAGAGGTCTGTGCTGATCAGGTGCTCTGATCCCAGCCCTGAGCTCCTGAGTGCCCTGATGCAGCCACTGACCCTCCTGGGAACCATCTCTGTGCACTCCCCTGGTCTGCTGGGCTCTGGTTTGGGGAGAAGGAAGGAAGGGATGATGCTCCAACCCTCTGGGCAGAACTGTTGCAGAGCTGTGGGACACCTGCCAGTCTGGAGGCTGCCAGGGATGATAAATGCTGCCTTCTTACCTGCTGTGACCTGAATATATTCCCAGATTTGTATTTCCAGAATTGGCCTCGAGCTTGAGTTACTATGGGATGAGTGGCTTTATTTGGTTGGACTTTAGGCAGAACTCCCACCTCAGTGAGCCAGGGCTGGGGACAGAGAACAGAGACTTCCATATTACACCTGCCCCTTGCTTCTGCTGATTCATTCCTGTGATGCCCCAGGCTGAGGTCTGAGAGCCCCACTTTGGCAAAGAGACCACCCCATGGAAGAGAGGTATCCCCTGGAATCATTCCCAGGGAGCTGCTTGTGCTGGAGCTGCAGCTGAGGAAACTGCCTGCTCCAATAACCCTCCCCACAGAGCTCTGCCTCCAGATCAGGGCTGTGCAGGCAGTAGATAATTCTTCCTAGGCTGTATTTAAGAGGACTTTACATGACTCCTGAGCAGGCAGTGATGTCCAGGCTGGCTGGAAGAAGGGGAAGGGGATTTCTGACTTGTGCTGGGTCTCACCAGCTGAGCCACAGCATTTCTTGGTCAGGGCATTATCCATCTCCAGCCTTTATTGCTGCTGCCGCAGGATTTCTCACCCCTGCATCCTGCAGGTACTTCCCCACAGCTGTAAACAGGCTCATGTAAACAAAACCCTACTTTAGAACCAGGAAAAGACTCAGAGAGCCTGGGCTGCCTCGTTGGCACAAGAAACAGAGCCTGGGGGATGTGCTGGGCTTGCTCAGGCCATGCCAGGGCCATGAGCTGCAGCAAGGAGGGGAAATAAGGAAAGCAAAGCTTGGAGGGAGTGTTCTACAGCTCTGGATTTGGGAGCTGTGGTGCCAAAAGCCCCTTTGGTGTGGAGGATTCCCACCTCTGCAGGCCAGGATCCCTGGCACGGATCGGTGTCATGTCTCCACAGCTGTGTCCTGGCTGGCAGGCTCCTCGATCTGCTGCCTTGTCAGGGATGGCATAAAGCACAAGAAATGCAGGCTGGGTTTGTCCTCCCTGTGGGACTGCAGGACACTGTGTGTGTGTGGGCAGCAAAGCTGCTCGTGGCCACTTTTAATGTGCCTGTGGGTGGGCAGGAGGAAGCCAGAGCCTGGGGTGTCCCCAGGCTTCCCTCCTTCCTCACTGGGCTGGTAGAAGCGTGGTAAAGAGAAGAGGGTTTTTCTCCAAATTCTGTCATTCCCACTTATATTTGTGAAGTATAACTTGATGGCTGTGCTGTAGTGGGCTAATTACACCTTGTTTTGTGGCTGAACTTCATGTTTGCAATGTAATAGCAGCAGAGTAGGAAGTGAACTGTGAAAGTACCTTGGGAAACAGCCTGATATTTCTCCCAGGGGTCCTGTATGCTAAAATCTTTCCATTCTCCAGTCTGTACACACCACAAACCAGCCCATAAATGCCTCTCCAAGCCAGGTGCTATTATTTCTCCTTTGGCAGGAACGTGACCACCTATTCCATTCTGGCCTGAGCTTAACTATCATCATAAGAAAGTAATAAAACCTCTCAAAAGCAGCATTATACCATCCCCAAACCTGGGGATTTTCATCTGGGTAAACAGAGCTGAAATACCAATCCATGGCCAGAATTCCATGTCTTGTGCTTGCTGGGTTATTTCCTCTGTGACTCCTGTCCATGGGGCTTCCCTGTGAGCAGAAAACGCTGTGCTTGGTGAGCCAGAGCACATTTTCATTGAACCTCTGTTTACAGAGGGTTTAACCCACGTGGTGCAGCTCATGATGAGAGGATTTTGCTTGTTTGCCCCCACATGAGGAGTGCAAGGAGGGCTGGGCAGCTGGGCCGAAGCAAAAATGTGGTTTTCAGTTGATTCTCTTGCCTGGCATGAAATTCTTCAGGTTGATGCTGGGTGAAGCAGCATTTGGGGCCCTCTGGAGGGATGGTTATTTCCATCCTTCCCTCCAACACATTCCCCTGGGTGTGCTGTGTGTGACAAGGCGAGAGACAGGAGGCAGCTGCTCATCCTGTGCCGTGCTGACATTCCACATGGGACCCTCCAGAGCCGAGTCCCCTCCAAGCACAGCGTGCCCTGGTCTGGCAGTTGGGTTTTGGTGCCTGTGCCTGTGTGTTTGGGGTGTCAGGACTGCACTGGGGGAGCTGTGGGGCTCAGGGCAGGCTCAACGTGCCCCCCACAGCTGTGATGTCAGTGCAAGCAGCGCCTGCTCCTGCCATAAAACTCCATCCACCCACATGATCCGTGAAGGACACGAGGCTTGGGCCCTCTCAGGGTGAAAGCTGAGAGGATGGAGGGTGCTGGAAGGTTTGCTTGGTGCTTCTCCCGGCACCTGGCCCTTGGAAGGGGTATGGTGTGCTGGAAGAGAAGCATCCAACTCCCATGTAAGGTGAAGGTTCATATGCCAAGGCTGGGGCGGGGGCTGGGAATGACACCTTGGAGGTGGGAACACACCTCATTCACCTGTGGAGGCTGCTTGCTGGTGGAAGTGCTGCCAGGGAGGTGACAGTGTTTGGATTGGACCAGCTCTCGGAGTGAAACAGGCTGTGCCAGGCCATGTGGTGGGTGAATAATGCATCTGCTGTGCCCCACTGGGGCCTCACTCAATGCTCCTCTTCACCTGCTTTCCCAGGTGTGTCCTGGGGAGATCGGAGTGTTGGTTGTTCCCTTGTAAGCAGGGAATGTGTGTCTGGGCTGGCAGGAGCTGGGCAAGCACAGATAAGGGAGTGGGCAGGGGAAGGCTGGGCAGGGGTCCCCAGCCCTGTGCTCTACATTTCTGGGGCCATGGGGAAGGAAGTCTTGTGGGATCAGGTGGGATGCTTGGCTGGGAAGAGCCCGGAGATGCAGAACTGGAGCTCAGCTTCCCATGGCTGCATCATGTCGGCTCTGCTGCCATCCTCTTCCTCTGGCAGGAAAACAGGATTGATTTTCCAGCAGGGATGAAAAACCCCCCTGGCTGCTCTGCCTACCTTGGTGCTGGGGGATGGCTGTGGCCTTCCTTTGCCAACTCCAGCACGAGCCCAGGGCAGTGCTCAGGGGATGAATATCCTCCACTTTTTCCACTTACCTTCCCATCCCAGCCAGCCACAGCTGTGCCCAGTTGGATGCAGCTCCTGGACTGGGCTGATGGCTTGGCTGTGGCACACAACAGCCAGAAAACCACGAGGGGCTCAAGGCCTTCCCCACCCTTCCTCTCCTTTGGCACCAGCAATGGAAGGGTTATTTCCATGTGCTTCTCTGCAGAACTTCTGGAATTCCAGATCCTCTGTGTGTTGGAGAGAAACAGAGCAGGAATTGGAAATATTTGACCCGAGTAATGTGGTGGCATTGCTGGACATTCTTTCGGACATGGTTCATGGAGCTCGGGGGGTGAAGGCAGCCTGGCTCTGGGTCTGTGCCACAGCCTTTGGGTCACATGAGGACACCACAGAGAAGGCAGAGGGGACATTGGTCTGCCTCCTTGTCTTGTCAAGGAGAGGGCTTGACCTCTCCTGGTGGATGCTTGTGTGGAGCAACCAGCCCTCCTGCATCGTGTGGAGACTCCTTCCCACTGCAGTCCTGTCTGTGTCCCTTGAGGAGCTGGAATGGGTAAGGCCCTGGGGAAGGGAGCTGCTGTGCCAGCTGGGCTGTGCTCCCCAGATGCTCCCCCATGAAACTTCTGATCCTTTTCTAATCATCTGCTGAGCTGAGCCACTTCACTGAAGCAGCGGCATAGCCAGGTGAGCAAATGCCTGTTCGGGGAGCTGAATCGGCTCCCTGAAGCACTAAATGACCTTTATACCAAGATTACAAGGAGTGAATTCAGTTCCCTGGCTTTCAGCTCATCTCCACACCCAGCCCTGAGCTGCTTCAGTGCTGGGACCTGGAACTGCCTGCTGTAGTAAAGTGGCTGCAGTGCAGGCACCGCATGGACCTTCCCCTCCTCAGCTCCATCCTCCCATCCCTGTGGCTCTCCTCAGACCTTGGGAGCCCTGCTGTGCTGGCAGTGGGAGCAGCCCCCTTCCCTGTGCTGGCAGCTGCATTTCCATTACAAAAGGACAGCTTTGCTGCCGTGGATGGGCACGGAAGTAACCCAGAGTGTCAATGAGAAGCAGTTTTGTTCCTTTTGGAGCGCTTTAATTGACTTTGCACCCCTGTGGCAGCGAGGGAGCTGCCCTCGGTCACCTGAGCTGCCGCAGCTCTGCCCGGACAAAGGTGGTATTTTGGAGTCCCCTCCTCCTGTAGCTTGACAGTGGGATGGCTGCCATCCATCTACTGGAATTTGGTGTGCACACACTCAGCTCCATGCTCCTGGTACTCGCCCTTTGTCAGCCACGTGCGCTGGAAGGACGTGAGAGATGCTGCCATGGAGCCCCCCACCCAGGCTGCCGTGCCCCTCTCCGGGCTCGCCAGGACGTCGATCTGGACACCCGTGCCTTGGGAAAGGAGGTTCAACCCTAAGCACATCCTCTCTGGGAAGCCAGAAAACATGGAGGAGCCACCTGAGAGCACAATGTTGCCCAGCACGTCCCTCCTGGCGTGGTCGGGCACCGTCTGGAGGCTCTGCCAGGCCAGCTGGTGCAGCCCGGGGCAGCTGTGCTGGAGCAGCGTGGGCTGGAAGAGCGGCTCTGGGCAGCAGAACCGCTCCTTGCCCAGGGTTATCCAGTGCCCGTCTGGCATCTGGAATCTGGCTGGATGATGGCAACCTTGGTCCTGGAGGTCTCTTTCGTAGTCCAGGGAGACATAGCAGCACTGCTTCTTCAGCTGGGACAGCATCTTCCTCGTCAGGGCGTGCAGCGCTGAGGGCTGATTGGGGCTCTCCAGCAGCAGCTGGTGCAGGTGGCTGGAGAGGTGCTCTCCGGCCACCCCCAGGCGCTGGGTGCCCTTCCTCAGGGTCTGGCCCAGGCAGATGGAAGTGACGTGCGACACTCCCGCCCCAGCCTCCACGGCCAGCCCGGTGACTCTACCGTGGGCACAGAGGGACAGGAACCCGGTGTTGGCCATGTGCAGGGCTGGCACCCCGAAGCTCTCGAAAAGCACCTCGGCTGCCTTGACCCTGTCAGTGGCAGGGCAGGACGGGGACTCAGCCAGGAGCACCGGGTGTTCCTCTGGTGGAACTCTGAGGCTGCAGGAGAAGAGGTGACCCCATAGGCTTTTCATGCCATCCCAATCCTCAACGATGCCGTGCTTGAGTGGGCAGGACCCGGGTGTTGCGGCAAAGCCTTCCGTGCTTCCCATGGCAGTGGGAGGCTGCTGGCTGTCCTTCCTGAGGCCTGCACTGCAGGGGTGCAGCAGCACAGTCCTTAGAACAAACTGGGGCTGCCACTGCCCTGCAAAGCCACCCCGGGTGAAGCTGCTGCCGCTGTCGATGATGACTGCAGGCTTCAGCATGGCTGGCACTCCGGAGGGATGCTGGGGAGGGAGGAAGAGCCTGCAGTGGGACAAGAGGGGTCTCGTGAAGCCAAACCAGGCCCGGGTACCTGCTCTGCAAGGGAGAGCAGCTCAGCCCCACTGCAGGACAGAAGTGCCTGCTCTAGAAGTGTCTGGGCACTTGTCACAGCCTCTCCTCCTGTCTCCTCGCTCCAATCCAGGGCTGCATCCAAATGAACGTGGCCAGGAGATCAAAGGAGGTGATTCTTCCCTGGTGCTCACTCTGCACCTCCGATCCAGGAGGACAGTGGTGGGGAATGAGCACACAGACCTGTATTCCTCCTGGACACCCCTCCAGTGCTTTGGGGCATGTGGGCTGGGGCTCACAGGGGCTGTCACTCACTCGCACTCGACGAGTGATGTGGGGAAGGGCTGTGGGGTGACCCTGAACAGCAGCACGTGTCAGATATTTGTCACGGAACCTCTTGTGGGAGCAGAGAGGCTTACTGTCTTCCCAGGGAGAGAGGGCATGAAGCCAGCCCCTATCCTGGCCTGCCAGTGGTGAGGGATCCCTGGAAGGGGCTTCCTGCACCTGGGGGATCACCATGGGGTCCCAGCCTTATCCCAAGAGCCCTAGTGCGAGCAGAGCCTTGTGTGAACAGGGAGGCATGAGGGATGCTCTGCCAGCCCTGGAACCCTCCCTGAAGCTGAGGACAGTCCCTTTACCTTGTGGCTTGTGTCCATCTGCTCTCCTCCACAGCTCCCGGAGCTGAGAGTGCTGGGGCCAGGGCTGAGACTGCTGGGGCTGGGGCTATGGGTCCTTTGGCTGGAGTGCAGATGGAACCATGCCTGTGTTCCCTGTTGTGATCTCACAGGCAGGTGCCCAGAGGGTTCTTCTGCCCCGTAGTGTCACTTTTTCCTGAAATAACTAAAAAGTTGATTGATTTGAGTTTATTTAAGGGCCAACCCCTTCCAGGTGTGGCTCTGCTGCCCCCCCCTCCCCCGCATGGAGTCAGAGGCGCCTGACAAATCCTCTCCTCTTCCCCGCAGAGGTATGAGACCTCCTCGAAGATGGAGCAGTTCCTGACCCGATTCCTGCTGCGGGAAACCATGCACCAGCTGCAGTCCCTGCAGGCGTCCCTGGAGTGTGCCGTGGACACCGTGGAGGAGCAGGCGGGACGGGAGAGGTAACGGGGTGGGTGGGACGTGCTGGTCCTCCCCAGCCCCGCTCGTGGGGGTGCAGGATGGGGCGGGGTCTCCCTGGGAGAGACATCCCAGAGCAGGACCTGCCCTTTCCAAGTCCGCCCGTGAAGCTGATCCCTCTGGGAATGACTTCAACCCCTTATTCTGCATTTTATCCTTCCAGAAAGGACATAAAGAAATCTGAGACTTCAATTGGCCTGAGGTCGGGGAGACGGTGTGGGCGCAGAGGACAGAAGAACGTGTGTCTGTCTCCAACAGATCCCTATTCCGGGCTACTGACAACAGGTACCTGCAGCCTGGTGTCCCTGGGGTTGGTCTGAGCCCCTCTGGAGCCTGGAATGGATGTGGGATCAACGCAGAATCATTAAGGTTGGAAAAGACCTCTATGATTGAGTCCAACCTTTACCCCAGCACTGCCAAGCCCACAATTAAACCACGTCCCCAGGTGCCACATCTGCAGCATCACTGGGCAGCTCTGGGATGGAGCCTGGAGCATCTCACCAAGATGCCAGCTT
Source organism: Lophotriccus pileatus (assembly GCA_035583135.1). NCBI lineage: Eukaryota > Metazoa > Chordata > Aves > Passeriformes > Tyrannidae > Lophotriccus > Lophotriccus pileatus. The sequence goes on from JAWWES010000051.1 coordinate 2,187,850, forward strand.
CTGTGGGGTGTTGTATCTCTTGGGCAGTAGGGGAAGTTCCAGCAGAAATATCAGGTTTTTTGGTTTAAATCAGAGGTTTTTAGAAGATCTATGGTTTTCTGGGTGTTGAGCAAGCTTTTGCAATGACAAAATGGAGGATTTTTTTGGTGACATCTCTGTGGTCTTTGCTGTGCAGGTGTTTGTGTCGAGGACAACAGCCAGTGGATGACTCAGATCAACAGGCTCCAGCAGCTCATTGAGAAGCTGGAGTGCAAGGTGTGTGGCCAAGGAAGCTGCTGGGGGCTGCCCCACACCTTGGCATGTCCCGGTCGGTGCTGGGACCCCTCCCTGTGCCAGCACCCCCCGTATTTGGTCCTGGCATCTTCACAGAGCTGCACCCACTAACCAGACCCAGACTTGCAGCCTCCAAAGCCACCCTTCTCCTCTCAGCTCTGCTGACCCTCCCATGGTCCTGCTGATCTGACAAGTCAGTCAGGACCCACCAACCCCACAGGTCATATCCCTGTTCTCCCCCCAGCACCCAAGGAATATCCCCAGTACACCTGCCTGTCCCCTGAGCTGGACTGTGGGTTCCAGGCTTGCCTTGTTGCAGTAACTCTGATTTTCCATGTGGTGTTGAATGCAGAGCCCACACCTGGAACCGCTGAAGGAGGAATCCATGTGCAAAGGACAAGATGCAGTAAGTCCCTGTCCTGCTTCTCCTTGTTTGCTAGTAACCCCAAATGTGCACAGATCCCCCCTGACACAGCTCCTGTGCCCCGAGACTGGGTGAGCTCTGCCTGTGGGCTGACGAGGTCTCTGCAACCTGGTGATGGAGCAGGATGGGATTCAGGGCTGTGGTACCATGCTCAGGACAAATGCAGCTCCCTCAGGCCTCTGAGAGCCCCAGGCAGTACCCACAGCCAGCCCAGAGGAAGGTGATGCTCTGCTTGTGAATGCCCAAATCCCCTTCAATGTGCTCTGTGCAAAGCCCAGGTGGAGGGGTCCCCAAGCCCTGTTCTGCTGTGGGAAGGACACAGGGAACTGCAGCAGGACCCCACCACCAGGGGATGGAGCATCTCCGTTGGTTCAGTCCTCAGTGGAAAGGCAACCTGCCCAGGTGGGAAGAAGCCACCTTATGTCACCGTTGTCCCCAGCGCTGTGGTGCCAGTCCCACTGCGGTGCTGGGCTTGCTCGGCACCACTGTGTCCCGCAGCAGGGTGGGAGCAGAGAGGGCAGGAGGGGACAGGCCAGTCCCTGATGCCCTTCTGTCCCTTGTCAGCACATCCTGGTGGCCAAGAGGCAGATCTCAGTGGCCACGAGCGGCATTGAGGAGTTCCGGCAGGCATTCCGGTCCTACACCGAGGGCACCGCCGGGCAGAGCAGCTGCCTGCAGTAAGTGGGGGGGCTGTGGGGAGGTTTGTGGGGTGGCTCCCCCAGAAATGGGGGCTTTAATACAGCACATTTGGGTGGGGCAAAAGGGTTTTTGTGGAGTGTTTCATGTGCTGGTCAGTGCAAGGGTGGGCTCAGCACACGGGGGTTGGACCTTGCAGAGAGGGTGAGTGTGTCAGGGCTGCAGCACTGTCCCTGCCTGCAGTACTGTCCCAGCTTCTGCTGCAAGTACTCCCAGTAAGAACCAGTGCCTGGGAAGGAGGGGGTGAGTTTTATGCCAGCAGGAGTGGCATGTGCATGTAAGTGAGTACACCAAAGGACTTGAAAGCAATGGAAAGGTCAAGGGCAGAGCTCATGCAAAGCGTTTATTTATGAATGGTGTGTGTGAGAAGCAGCCGTGAGCACCTGAAGTTGACCCTGGGTGAGGGGTCAGGCTGCCCCCCAGCACTGCTCCAAGGCTCTGAGCAGAGCCTGGGTCTGCCTGCAGGGCCGTCACTGCCTGTCCCTGAGATGGTACAGCTGCTCCCTGAGCGGCACTTCCCTTCTCCCACGGGAGATTTTGAGCCGCTTTTGGCAGGGAACGTTCGTGCTGTTCCCATTTAAAGTGCCGTTTCTCAGCTCTTCAGTTTCAGCAGCCTAAATGCATGTTTTCAGTCCAAACAAAAGGAAGATGCTCGTTGTGACACATGTGACAGGGAGAATGGGAATTCTTTTCTTTGGAATTGATGGGCTTTTTTTGTCATGAGAGCTATTTGTGGAGACAAGGGGGTGGTGTTGCATGGGCAGGCTCTCCACGTGAGTGGAAAGCTGGAGCCAAGCCTGGGGAGACTCCACAGTCCTGGTTCACTCCAGGGAATTGCAAAACCCATCGTGGCCCCTCAGGGGGATGCATCCTCAGAGCTGCTGGGGGAGTTGTATGCTGTCTCCCTGGGGCTTGGCCCCCTCCAGCAACCCTTGGCAGCAGCTGGAGGAAAGGCTCGTCCTCAGCTGGAATTGCTGCTGCTGCAGCCGAGTGCAGTTGGTTCCCCCAGCCCTGCACTCCAAGCCTTGTGCTCTCACCCCCCTGCTGCTGCTCCCCCATCTTCCCAAGGGCTGGAGGCCCAGCCTGTCCCTGTGGCAGGAGGGAGTGTGGGAAGCATCACTGGGGAAACGGCATCACTCTGGGGGCAGCGAACTGTGGGTTCATGCTGCGAGCTCAGCTCCTGCACTTGTGCCTCAGTTTCCATGTGAATGGTGACACCTGCTCCGAAGGGCAGGAAGGATGAGCTGTGCCAGTGCTGGGGATATGAGGAAATAATAAAACACTGACTGTTCTGATTCCTGAGCTGCAGCGAAGACCAGTTTAAAAGCTGTAAAGCTCCTTGCCGCCTGGACACAGGAGCTGGGAGGCGGGTTTGGAATCCCTTGGAGCTGTGTGCTCCGGCAGCCACAAACTGGATGCATCCAAACTGCACTTTGGAGGCCTTGTGGGGAGGCTGCTGTGCCTGGGCTGGTGGGGCACGCGTGGCTGTGCCAGCGCTGTGCCAGCCTGCCCACCCCCAGCTCAGGGTCACCCCTGTCCCCACAGTGTCTCTGCCTGCAAGCTGACAGACGAGGCCTGCTTCATCCTCTACGAATTCTGGCAGGACGTGACCTCGTGGAGAAGGTGGGAGCTCTCTGTGTGCGGGGCTGGGGCTGGAGGCTGGGGAGGGCTCTTGGGGCTGCCCCTCCTTGCCCAGCCTGTCCTGCTGCTGGCACTGCCGTGAACTACTGCTCAGAACATCCCTCATGTGCACCCTGGGGCTGTTGGCAGCATAAGAGAGCATCTGGTGCAGCAGCAGCAGCCCTCTCCCCGTGCGTGGACAAGGATCCTGGCACCAGAGGCTGCACCCCCTGCACCCCTCTGACCCTGCTCCCTGTTTTACAGCCACCTGCAGTCCAGCTGCAGCAAGACTTTCCAGCAGTCCATCATCAGCTTGCTGGAGTCCCCGGAGCTGCTGACCACCATGCTCTTCCCAGGTGAGGGGGTCCCACAGTGCCATGCTGTGCTGCAGAGGGCAGGAGCAGTGCAGGAATGGGCACCGGGACTCCCTCCGGAGCAGAAGATTGCTTTGGGTGGATCTAAATTGGGTTTTTCAAGCCAGGGTGAGACCCACTGTCCCTGGCATGTTTGGTTGTGTGAGCTGGCAGTGCTGTAGGGACAGTCCCCTGCCCAGGGAGGCTCTTTAGCCAGGAGAGCCAAGCAGCAGGGGAACTTCCCAGGTAGCAGATAAGTTGGGCCCTGTCTCAAATACACCTGGTTCCTTGTTTTGGTTTTCACCTGAGCCCTTAACCTATTCTGCAAAGCTGTGGTGCTCCTGGGTCAGTCCCAGTGGCTGCATCCAGGGTTACAGCCCAGTGCTGAGACAGGGGAGAGGCCAACACAGGGAATGTGCACATTCCTGTGGTACCAATAGAAATGTGACTAGATGTGGGAACTAGGGACCACATTAAGCCCCAGTTTACTTTCAGGGTTCACTTTCAGGTCTTGTGTAAAATAACATAAAACATGGATTAATTTGGACTGAACCTTCTGCTGCCAGTGCTGCTCCTGAGCTGCTGGTCCCACTGACCACATTCCCAGTGCTCTTCTGCAGAAGCTGCCACAGCTCAAAAGGGATCACCCACCCATCTCCAGGCCATCCCATGGCTGCGCTCCCTGCCCTGGGAGGGTGGGGGGGGTGTGCTTTAGGGCCAAGTGCCAGGGACCTGCAGGGCCAGGACCCCCATCCCTGCCACCCTACATCCCTCTCCTGTTTAACACTGCCCTCACGTGCCTGACCCCTCTCCTTCTCTCCCCAGCTTCCTGGTGGATCATGAACAACAACTGACCCAGGCAGACACCTCAGGACACCCACCGTCAGCATGCGGGAGGATGCAGAGCCCTTGGCACAGCCCTCGTCTTCCCTCACATTCCTCCTCTTCCTCTCTCTCATCCCCTCCTGCTGCCCAGCAGGGGCTGCCTGCCCTCAGCCCTGCCAATGTTTCATCCCTTTGCTCTTTCCATGTTGATTTACTTATTTATTTCCCCCCCAAAGACAGTCTCTGAGCTGCCTGGCGAGAGCAGAGCATTCCCGGAGTGCTGGGAGTGCCGTGTTTGAGGGTGACAGCCTGGCCCTTGGGAGAGCACTGGTCTGGTTGCCATGTCCCCTCAGCCCTTCTTGCACTCCAGCTCCTCTTCCTTCCTGTTCTCAGGGCTGTCCGAGCCTCCACGGGGTGTTGGGATGGGCAGGGGGACATGGCTGGGGCCAGCCCACCAGAGCCACCCTGGGCCAGCAGCAGCTCTGCCCAGGGAGCCAGGCGGCCTCGTGTGGATTGGGAATAAGTGTTTTATAGGGGAAAAAATATTTAATCAACTATTTCTGGCAAAATGTGCCTGATCAGGCCCTGGCACACCATCAGCCTGTGCAGCCACTGCAGTGGCCTTGAGACCAGCCTTGTGTCCCCCAGCTGTGCCCAAGGCTGTGCCCATCCCCAGCACACCCTGCTCCTCAAGGAGGCCTGCATGGATTCAGCCCCAGCGCATCCCAGTTCCTGGGGAGGCCAGTGTGGCTCCAGCCCCAGCACATCCCACTCCCTGGGGAAGCCAGCATGGCTCTGACTCTGTTGCTTCATGAGTTCACATAAACCAGCGTTAGCACCAGGCAGTGCTGCTAGGGAGGCTGGAACTGAGTTAATGGTGATGGGCACTGTGGGGGTGGGAGGGGACACACAAAATGAGGGGGAAAGGCCCAGGGCTGGAGTGGCCCAAGCCCACCAGGTCCATGGGTCGTGCTTATGGTTCTGTCGGTGCTGGAGCAGCAAATCCTTCGCTGAGCTGGGGTGAAATGCACCATCACAACCAGTGTGGAGCAAGGGGAGAAGGGCATGGGGGGCAGGCAGGGACCCCAGGGACTCTTGGCATGGAGGACACCACTGTCCTTGCGCCCTGTCTGTCCCCAACACCCATGTGGGTCACCACAGGTGCCTGCACCCTCAGCGCTAAGGGTTTCTACCACCCCTCAACCTCTTTTCCAGGAGTACTAATTTTGACTGTTTCTTCCCAAATCCTTGGATGAAACAAGTAAAATCTGTGGCTGAAGGGGCAGTGAGACCAGCTCCATCCTGTGGGCACCTCATAAACACCGTGCTGGGCAGGTCTGACATAGTCACCCCCTGCCCTTGCTACCATCGAGTGACAACGCAGAGGGGCTTGCTGGGTTTGGGTTGCTTGTTTTGCCCCAGCAGAAGCCTTCTAGGGGCTCCCTGGATTTGGGGGGTGGGGGCTGACACAGCTGATGCTGGGAGTGACCTGCAGAAATGGGATCAGGGAAGTGCCTCATTAGAGGGGAGGGACAGCAGCCCAGATGGGCACCAACAAACCCTGTCCTGCATCCCACGGGGAACTCGGGAACCAAGCCACAACTGCTCCTCCCAGTTCCTTGGAGACTCATCCTCCAAGTGCTCAATTACATACCTGGTTACTGGTAACTGCTGCCTGCCCTGGCCAAAACCATGATCCCAGGGCAGGGGAGGCAGCTGCATCCCACTGCAGGGCAGCTGCAGAGCCAGGGGCCACACTCCCCCCTGGGAACTACACACAAGGGACCGAGTCTGTGCTGTGGGGCCGTGGGCCATCGGTAAAGGGACAGGGCACAGCCAGGGTGGATGAAATGAGCAGCCGGGGCATCCACAAAGGGCAGAGCTGCAGCAGGCACTGGATTTGGGATTCCTGACCCGCCTCCCCAGCCCCACGTGGTGTTTGCCCCTCAGTTTTGGGCTCCTTCACCAGTGGATTAGTGTTCGCAGGAGCCTGGAGAGCAGAATCCTCAGATTAGGCCAACTTGTGCAGCGGGTGTCCTCCTCAGGTGGCTGGGGGCACAGGGCCAGCCAGCTGTGACAGCGCCCTGCAGGCTGGTCTACGCTCAGATAAAAAAAGTAAGTTGAAAAAAGCTGAGAAAAGAACATACTTAACCATGAATTCAAAGAAATCCAACATCACTGAGTATGGGTCCGAACTCCAGCTCTGCTCCCAGGCTTTGCTCCTGCAGCAGCATCACCACTGAAGGGGAGGCAGCTTTTGTCCCTGCAGGTCCCCAGCCAAGGTCATGGTCTGGCAGCATCTCCCAGAAAACCCCAACAAAAGCCTAAGCACTGCAGAAAACACCTCTGCCCCTTCCCACAGAGAAGGGGGAGCTGGAGGATGAATATAGTCTTTTTATTGACTACTTTTGAGTAGAACAAACTAAATACATCTGTAACAGTTTGGGTTCCTTTATACAGAACATTAAATAAGTTATGCACAGGAATGAAGTAACAAACTTCTATTACAGAATTAAATGTCAAAAAATAATAATAAAAAATAAAAACCTCAACCCAATGTCTTCCCGTGTCCCAAGTTTCACATTTATCATTCCATGTTTGTTTTTTTTTGAAAAACAAAAACCAAACCAAAATAAAAAAGAGAAGCAATCGTTCTAATCATGACTGTTAGCATTTCATTCATTTACACTGGGGTTAATTTTAATACACAACCATCAATGTTGCATGAGAATTATGGAAGACAATCTATTTACAGGCAACTCCTTCCATCTCTGCTCTGCTCTCCCTTCCCATCCCACCTTGGCAGTTGGCCACCACTGACCCACAGTGTCAGGTCTGCAGGTGACGATGAGATGTCACAAGCACATTACTAACCTGAGCCTGCTCCAAGTGTGCCCCTTAGGGCAGGAAAACCCTTCAGCCCTGGCTGAAGTGGGGCTGCCAGGGCAGCCCCTCACCCTGGTGCTCTCACAAGCCCAGAGTGCTGCTCCTCCCCACTGAGGCGTTTGCTCCATGCCGTGGATTTGGGCACAGCAAATGCGGACAGAGCCGTGTTCTGGGATCCTTGTGAAGGCTACCTGGGGCTCCCTGGCCACCTCCATCCGCCCACCTCCATCTGCCCACAGCTGGGTGACACCTCTGGGCTGCTGCAGGTCAGGGTGGCTCCAGTGCCTCCCCCACTGGGGGCTGCCTCAATCCCAGTGGCTGTGCTGGGCTCCATGCAAAGGGCTCTCCCAGCACCAATGCCCAGGGACATGGGGGATACGCTGCCCTCTGCCACTCCCAATCCCTCTTCAACACCAGCCCCGGTGGCTTTTTTGCATAATAAAACCTTGCAGACACACGGATCACCCGTCCTAGCCCACAACAGCAGCTCCCCAAAGAGCTTTTACAAGGTGCAGCGGGGTCTCCCGTTCCTCCCTGCCTCGAACTCCGTGATGGTTCATTACAGCTCCATTATTCACCTCCAATTGAGAAAGTGATCAAAAATAATTTGGGAATTACTCACCTCATTGGACTCCGGCCCAGCAATCACACACACAGAGTCACGGAAACACGGCTTTGCTGAATAGATGGATTTCCAGAGCCTGTTCGTGCGACTGTGGGAATTTGGAGCAGCTCCCAGAGGGCACATGCCCGTCCCTCCCATGGGCTGAGCCACTGCCGACCTCTGTGAGGTATCCAAGAGCAGCCCTGCTGTGCCCTGGGACAGCCCTGCTGCAGGTCTGTGTTGATCATTGCCCTGAATCCCTCCAATCCCTCCTTCCACTCCACAGCAGGGAATCTCCAAGTGACACATCTCCCCAGGCTGATCACAGCACCCCCACGGGACCTCGCTCTCAGCCTGCCTTTTTGGGATGGTCTCCAAAGGGTGGACGAGGCAGATCTCCTGATGCACAACCACAGGAGCCTCCCAGGACTGGGGGAAGAAGTGATGCAGGACACCAAGTCCTGCTTGTCTTTTAGCAACTTGGCCAATGCGTGAAGAGAGCACAGGCTGTAAATCACCCCCTCGCACCCTTTGAGGATCCCTAGGCTCATAAACAACGGCAGGAACTCACAACACAACAGCTTCCAGGCAGTGAAAAAACCCAACGCTTTCTGCACACCAAAACAACAGTCCCCAGGTGGAAAGGGCAGCTGCACCCAACCCAGATCTGCTCTGCACGTGTTCCTTCAGCACAGGTCCCACCCAGGAAACACACAACCGTCTGTCCCACCACAGAATGGGACGAAATCCAGGCCGTCCCACAGTACTTTCCCAGCACTGACATTTGGTTTAGAGCAGACAAGTCATCTCCTCCCTCTCTGCAACCATCAGCTGCCAAGTTGCAGGCAGAAGCAGCGGGCTCAGCTTTTGCCATGGCACTAGAGGATGGGATGCTCCTGCTGGGGAATTGGCTCCGGTCTGTTCACAGCCGGCACGGCCACCTGAGGCACCACTGTCTGGGAGCAAGGAAAAAAAACAGAGGGTTGTTATGGAAGAAAGGTGGCTGAAGGAGGTGGTGGCTCAGACACCTCGGGAAGCCTGAGCATGCCACAAGGATGGGGCTCCCTGCTTGGGCACCATGCACTCAGCATCTCTGCTGTGTGCCAGCACTCTCCCCACAGTCCAGATCCCCCGAGTGGGTGCCCAGTGTCCCCCAGGTCCTGACGATGCTCTGGCGCCCCTTCAGAGAGGGGCTGGGAAGCTGCTGTGGGCAAGGCTTGTCCCAGTTCACGAGCTACAAAGGAAAAGGCAGGATGAGATGGCAAAGCCGGAGTGTTGGTGCTCCAAGGCGGCGGCACGATGCGTCAAATGTGTCAAGTGATAACAGTTGCTGTAGGGCCTTTTTTTTTCAGCTTAAAAAAAAACCAGGAAACTAATCAAATGGAGTGAACCAACACCTCCCTCCTAGAGCCCGTTTGTATCTATTGCTGTCACGGACGCCGGGGTGGAGGAGCGGGAGGTGGTCGCCGAAGTCTTCTCAAGGGCCGGGCTGGGGATGCCATCGAGGCTCTTGGCTGCTGCCACCCGGCCTGTCGGCAGAGCCAGGGGCTTGCTCTGGCCATGCAGGCCTTGGCCACAGATCCGGTGGTGTCTCTCCCAGTCCTTGTGCTGGCAGAAGGAGCCGCAGTAGCGGGCGATGTTGCAGCCGCTGCACGTCTCGCTGGCTTTGCGACCGCAGTTCCAGCAGCTCTGCAAGACCAAAGACACCGCGCTTGAAAGGGGTTTAGTTTCCAAGAGCTGCAGGATGGTGCTGACTCAGCTCTGGAGGGGACTGTCCATCCCCTCTGGCCCAGATTTGGTAACATTAAAATGAGCAATCCATTAATTCCTGCTATTTCACAGCTCTCTGCCAATGGTTCCAACCCCCGCTCCTCTTCTCTGCCCAAAGCTGCTGCCAGACTGCTCCGGTCACATCCTCTCCCCTAGATCCACCCAAATGCAGAGAGGAAACAGCAGGCAAGGACTGAAAAACATGCTGCAGATGCTGCTGTTCGGTGTTTTTATTTCCTGTTTGAAGCAGCTCTATTTCGGTATCGCTCCCAGGCAAGCGCTCTCCGCAGGGATTACGGCATGCTGCACAGGCACCATTTGCTCTGCACCCTGCCTAGCTGCACAAGAGGTTGGAGCAGGCCAATTTGGAAAAGAGAAAGCTCATCTGAAAGCCTCCCAAGCCAGGTGGAAGCACTGCCAGAGCCCGAGCTTCGACCTGGAAGCGGAGCAGAGCCCCTCTGGCCGCCGGGTGAGGTGTCAGCTGGCGGGCTCCCGGCAAGCCACCGCTTCCCTCGGAGTGCGGGGCAAGGGGCCAGCGCCGGAGCAGCAGCTGCAGCTGCTCCGAGGAGGGGAGCTGGTGCATCAGCTTCCCTGCAGCTGGATCCAGACACAGCAAACACATTCTGGGGAGGGCAAGCTCAGCTGCGGGAATGCAGCCTCCGCCAGAGCTGTCTTGCTCTGATCCTGCCCAACAGGGCCCCTTTGTGGGGGCACTGCTGCGGCGACCCCCGGTAAAGAGCTGGGGAAGCAGAGAAGTGGGGTGGTGGGAGAGGCTGGGCTGTGCCAGGCAGCCCTGTTATAGGGAAGGGCAGCAAGATTCCCCACTCACAGGGTCTGCACTGGAGCCACCAGCTCCTGCAGATGATTTACAGTCTGACAGCAAAACACCAAAGAGAGCAGGTTGTGAGTGAGCTGCTTCAGAGCCAGCACATCCCCAAGGCTCCTCCATTCCAGGAGAAACAGGACTTGTGACCAAAAAGCCCTTACACCAAAGGCTATGGTAACTCTTGGAAAACTGGGTCACTGCTTCACAGCTGTTTACACTTGAGCTGGTTTTAAACTGTATGGCAAAGGTTACATGATGTGCCAGAACACAAGACAGCTTTTAGAAATGTGCACAAGGGGTGCTCAACAGCTCCCAAGGTCCCACACTGCTGCCTAGCATGGCTGGAGGAGGAGGACACTCCTCTGGTATTCCCCTACGAAGAAATCACTGCTTGTCTCATTCCTCCTGTGGCTTCCTGAGCAGTTCCACCCACTCCCATCATGTGTTTATTGACTGGTTCATTCAGCAGCTAAGCAGAGAGCTGCATCCACCAGCATCACTTTCTCTGTGCTTCCACACCTCTCTCAATCCCACAAAATCCCTGGTCATTACACTGGGTTCAGCTCAGGGTCCCAAGTGGTGCCTTCACGTGGCTGTTGCACACACACAGGTGCTGCAGACATTGTTTAGGCTGATTCCCTGCCAACAAAATCAAAAGCAAAAGGGATTTTTTAATTATATCAGTGCATCCCTTTAGTTATTGACCGGAGAGAAATCTCTAAGAAGAAAACGTGTGCAAGCCCACACTGGGCAGAGCATTTGGTGCAACCTGGTCTAGTGGGAGTTGTCCCTGCCCATGGCAGGAGTTTTGAAACAAGACGATCTTTAAAGTCCCTTTCAACCCAAACCATTGTGTGCTCTATGATTCTGTGACAAGGGATGGGGGCACCTGCAGGCCCTGAGCCACTGTCAGGCAGAGCGTGGAAGGTTTGTGTGCCTTGTCCCCTGGCCACCTTACCTCCGTGGACTCCTCCTGCTCGTTGATGACCAGGAAAGCATCCTCGGTGGCCTGGCGCTTGGCGTCGGCGATGGTCTGCTCCATGCGCGCCCGCTCCGAGGCGATCATCTCGAACGCCTTCTGCTCCGCCTCCGCCACCGCCTTCTGCACCTCCGACATGGCCTGACGCTTCACCTCGTTCACAGCTTCTTCTGGAAGGAAAGAGCAGCCTCACCCACCCGTCCCGAAGAGCGGGGTGAGCCTCCCAGAGAGAGAGAGAGGGGTGCAGCAGAGCGTTCCCAGAGAGTCGTGGCCAGCACCAGAATCCCAACAGCTCCTGGGAGTGGCCAGGCCAGGCTCAGTCCCACACGATCCCCAGTGGCAGCACAGAGGAGCAGAACCCTTTGGAAAACCCAGGGTGGGTGGGGATGCTGGCAGCCAGATGTGCACGTCCCAGGGCGTTCCCGCAGCTGGCCTTCTGCTGTTTTTGCACAGCATCTGTGTTTACCCCAAGCGACGCTCTGGCAGAATCCCTGGCCAAGGTCACCGGCAAACACTCACCAGCTTTTTTCCAAATCTCCTCAGTGACGTAGCCCGTTCCTGACCTGCTGCTGAACTCCCGCAGTGAATCTGTTGGAACAAGGGACATGGGAAGAGGTTGGCAAAGCCTCACCTCACCCACCTGCTGCTCATGTGCCCAGCAGCACCTCGGGACATCGCGGGGCAGGGCAGGACTGAGCTAAAACTCAAAGCAGAGGATTCCAAGGGTTAAAAAGCCATTCCTCAAACACTCACATGACAAATTACAACGTTTAATTAGCACCTTGCATAATTTATGACATTATATAACCTGTTTCCATCTCCTGGTCCTCTATAGCAACAGGCAACACTTATAAATGTATGTCATTCAACATCTGCACTGTCCAGAGACCGTGAGCACCAGCAGTTTACATTAAGCACAGCACTTCCCACTCCCTGGGCAATTCAAAGGTTTGAACTGATGTACAAACTGAAAAACACCTGGGGATGCTGCCTGGTGTTTAACTGCACCTTCTCACAAGAGCAATGGAGCTTGAAAATTATCCCTAGGTCCCATAAGGGGAGACGCATCAAGAGCGTCTCCAATTTATATTAAAATTTTAAAATATATTACCTTTAACAACAGTAAGTGTATTAGTCATGATACGCTTAAATATAGAAGGGCTAAGAGCTGGCTGTACCCCCCAGGCTGTCACACTCCATGACGGCCACTCCATGCTGACAGCTGGAGCCATGGGCACTAGAATTCCTTGCAGGAGGATTCACTATTTTGTACACAAACAAGTGGAATACATATCAAATTGACATTTATTCTTGTTAGAAAAAATCCATTTTTATTATTGAATGATCATGCCTTCCCCCCCCCCACCCCCCCCCCAGGACTTGATTTACAGAATATTTGTTAGGATGGAAACTAGAATTACATCCAAATAAACCCACTCATCATTTTAAGACTTGTTTTTTGTATAGGGTCAAACCCTTGCACACTGGAGCGGAAAACTCGTCAGCTTGAATAAAGTTAAGTTGACTCACAGTACAAAAATAGAATTAAGGTAGTTATTATACTTACAGAAGTCTTTGGTATTTTTAGAATAAGTAGACCTTGACATTTAGAATCCTTTAGGCAAGAAGGACTGGAAGGGGAAGAGAGGTGGAGCCAAACACCTCTCCTGCCTTTTCACCTCCAGGTTTCTCAGCTTTGGATCACCTTGGCTGTGTTTGGTCAGTAAATATGGTTCAGTGACAAGGAAGAGGCTCTTCCCTGGCATGAGAAAAGGTGCCTTTAGATGTTAACAAGTGCTGCTTCCAGGAGCTTGCCCAGGAGCTTCCACGTGTCCAACAACCTGCCTCTTACTCAAAGCTTTGACAACAGTTACGCACTGCTTAATTGATATCACAATTTGAATATATGATTATTATATAATTTATGCCTAACGTATCTCTGGCAAACGAAGACACCCGCTCCAGAAGGGCTGGCTGGACTCACCGCTGCCGACAGAGTCGGCGCTGCCGGGGCTGTGGCGGGAGAGCAGCTCCGCGCCTGCCTTGCGCGGCTCCGCCGCCTCGCTGCAGCGCCGCTTCCAGTAGTTGAGCTCCTCCCGGTCGGCTTCCTGGCAGCGCCGCAGCACGGCCATGGAGCGCCGTGTCTTCTCCACCATCTCCATGATGCAGTTCAGCGCCTGCAGGAGGAAAATGGTGCTCTCCAAGCCTCGACCCCGTGGGGTCGTCGCCCTTCCCTGCGGACGCCAGTGACGGGACACGGAGGAACGGCCTGAAGTTGTATCAGGGGTGGGTGTTAGAAAAAGGCAGTTCAACTAGAGGGTGGTTGGCACTGAACAGGGTCCCCCGGGCAGTGGGCACGGCCCCAAGGCTGCCAGAGCTCCAGGAGGGTTTGAATGATCCTTTCAGGCACAGGGTGTGACTCCTGGCCTGTGCAGATGAGACAGGAGGGAGGCAATTTTGGTATCTGGGAGGATGCAATACCCCAATAGGGTGCCATACCCAGGGATGCAGCACCAGGTGGGGAAGAGGAGGTCACACCTGCACCCTAAGGCCTTGGTCACCCTAGGAAGTGTCTAAACACCTCCAGGATGTCCTCCTAAAGGTGGAAGAGGAAAACCTACCACTTTCCTATGGGAATAGGGTGTCCGTGCAAGGGTTGGCTGTGATCCTGGTGCCAGCTCTCCACAGCCACAGTTTAACTCGAAATACTCAGCTACAGGGCCTCTGCTCCACCCCAACCCCACCCCCTCCAAAAAAACCATTAGCTTTAGACCATGATATGTCTCTGCATTTATGATCAAAGCTGAATTTCAATCCCATCTCTTTGAGGGAAACACTCTAGGGAAGTGCTTGGAAGAGCAGCCTTGCTCAGAAGCAAAAAGCTCAGCTTAAAGTCTGCCAGTAGCACCAGGTCTTGCTGTCAGTGCCTTGTTGTGCCCCAGAAAAAGCTGGCACCGCAGGAAAGAAAGTCTTTAAAACAATAATGATGGGTTTACTCATTTTTAGTGTCCATATCCTGACTACACATAGCACATCTACATGCTTGTTGGTCCCGTGCTGGCCAGGGCTGTGGCAGGCAAGACCAAAAAGTCAAGGGACCTTGTGGGACCTGGGGACAAGGCTGGGTTTGTTTGCTCAGACAGCCATAGCTGTGATCTGCAGGAGAAGCTCCCCAGCTCCAGACACTTCATCCACATTGATTTTGGCTTCCACTGACCATGGGCAGAGAAAACCTGCCAGGGAAGTGCTACAGCTCCTATTCACCCTCCCCACCATCCACCTCCTCGTGGCAGCTTGTTCCTTTCCCAGCCACCAGGAGAGCCCGGATATGGTATCAACAACAAGGAAATCACAAACTGGAGCAGATGGAACAATGGGTTGCTGCATCCCACAGAGCTTCCCAGACCTCCTGCCATTTCCTTACGTGATCGAGATGTTTCCACTCATCAGCCCACTCCCTCTCCGTTAAGCGGTGATCCACCAGCTCATCCTGGTACCCTCCGTTCAAACCTGCAACAGGCCACAGCCAGAGAGGGATTAGATGGACCAAGGGTTTGCAGTGCTCCAAGGGATAATAAAGAGCTCTATTTCCAGCTCCACAGAGCTGGGATTTTAAAACACATTTCAAGGTGGTAGCTCTACAGGGGCAATTCCATGCTGGTGCTTTTTCATCCCTGTCTGTGTCACTGTCTGGGAAGTGCTACAATCCACCTGTGGCTCTGGCTCTGACCTGCTTGTGGAGCTTGTTCCCTTGTTATAAACCCATGGGAGCTCAGAGCTTGTGACTCAGGCTGTCCTGTTGGAAAAACAGCATGCACCTCCCACGCACCTAAGGGAGAAACTGGGTTGGGGGGTCAAGCTCTGCTCTCCTGATCTTAGAAACATTACTTTTATTTCCCTGCCCTACTGGGTTGTCTACACTCAACTCACACACCAGGTCCTTCCTCCTCATCCTCAGTGGCTCCAATCTTTACACATATACAGGGAAATACAAACTTCCAATCTTCCTGTTGTTAACTTTCCACAGTGAGTCGTTTCCTCTGAATTCCCCGCAAAAGCTCTGCTGAGGACGTGCCCAGCATTACACAGCTTTGGGTAGCCAGAGCTCAACCAAGAGCCCTCCAGTCTTTCTCACCAAGCCCTCCGTGCCTGTCCCGGATCTCTCTGTGCTCCAACATCTTGCTAGGGTCCCTGTAGAGGTGGGAGGTGGCGATATCTTCCAAGGTGTAGTGCTGGAGGGGCGGTGGGGTGGGATGGAACTGCCCGCTGGGGTTCATCAGGGGGATGGTGAGGGCAGGGCTGTGCCGGGGCGCAGGGCTGATGGTGCACACCCTCTTGGCCGGGGGCTCTGTCGGCAGGGGGTCCCTCTCAAAGCTGCCATCTTCCCTCCTGCAACCACACCAGCATGGACAGGCCTTCATTAGTATCCCACAAACGCACTCAGAAAGGCAAGGATGCAGTTTTTGAATCAGCAGAGTCTGGGCCGCGATGATTTTACCAGAGAGTAACGCAGGGAGCTCAAACAAACACACTCAGTTTGTGAAGCGATGCTCAGAGTGACCCTGTCAAAGGAAAGGTTCAGGATGCCCGAGCGTTGTGATTCATCTCTCTGAGCGTGACCAAATTAAAATTTCACAGTTTTTATAAATTTGAGGTATGCTCCACATAATTACATAACAACTTCTATCTTGGAATAAAAAGTGGTGAAAATGAACCACATCCTTCCCAGCCCTGCCAGTGCTTCCATTTACTGCTGGGGTGATGGAAAACCACTCAGCACTCCAGCTCTGGCTTTTCAATGCTACCCAGAAGCCCCTCTGGGACAGAAACTGCCTGAATGAGGAACACAACCTGAATTCACAGTGCAGAAGGAGCAGTCATTGGTGTCTTTTAACAGCCAGAATAGGTGTTGGGAATGATAAGATCCCGGATGCCGCTTGAAGCTTTGCCAGCAGCAAATCTAAAATGAAAACCACGACTTCAACAACTTAAGAGAAAGACAACAGCTGTTTTTACCTGTCCGGACTGTGCCTCTTCCCATTGCCGTTCACCTCGATGAGCAGCTCGGAGGAGTCGGTGGGGGACGTGGTGTTGGTGTTGAGCAGGATGTGCTCGTGCTGTGCCAGGTACTGGGAAGGTGTCTGCTTGGCAGCACGGGCACAGTGCAGCAGCTCCCGCTGCAGCAGCGGGAGGTTGGCCTGGAAAACAAGCACAGGCCTGCATTACAGAGGGGGCAGGAGTTTCCAGCCATTCCTGAAGATTTGCTCTTCTTCATTAATACCTCAGAGTGGCCCCCGCTCAGGATCCTCCAGCTCCTGGTGTCTGCACTGACAGACTCATCTGTATTTTTTCCCAGGAGCTGAGGATGGCCTGATATCGGTGCACCCAAAACCCAAGTGTCACGGGAATCACTCTTTGCTTCCATCATCTAGTTACCCACAGAGGTTGTGGACTCCCCATCCCTGGAGGTATTCGAGACCATGCTGGATGGGGCTTGGAACAGCCTAGTCAGGTGGAAAGTGTCCCTGCCCATGGCAGGCGGGTTGGAACCAGATGGGCTTTAAGGTCCCTTCCAACCCAAACCATGCTGTGATTCTGTAATCTATACACCCCAGACATGCTCCAAGTGCCAGCACTTCAAATATTCTAGATCTGAGCTCCCACATGAAGCTTGTTTGCCTCCTTTATCCCCAGCACACAAGCAGACATAAGTGGCACATGTTCCAGCCTGTCACAAGCCAGTCCCAAATGGCCACCACTACAGTCTGTGCAGTCTGTCTTGGACCTTAACAAAACTGCTGTGGCTCTTGCAAGGAGAGCTTTCCCAGCCATGTCATGCAGCCAAGCAGCACAGGCTGGCACAAGGAACACCAGCAAGCCCCAGCAGCTCCCTGTCACCTTCAGAAAGGGGATCACAAAGGGCCGCAGGGGGAAGTTCGTCGCCTCTTGCAGCTTGCAGTGAAATTCCTCGATTGTCACCGTCGAGTTCTGAGAACAGAAATTAAGAGATGAAATGACAATTTGTTTTTATTTTCAGACATATGGGAAACTGCTCCAAAGGAACAGAACCGGGAGGGTGATTGCATCTGCCACTACAGGGCTGGCAATGTTTGCACTGGATCCTGCCGAGCGCAGCCAAAAAGGCTCAGGCCAGCAGAGTAGGAACACTGCACCCAGAGAGGGGTGGGGACTGCCTGGCCCAGCATCCTCCCAGCTCTGGGGCTGGGAGGTAGAGGCTGGCTCTGGGAGGCAGCACAACCCAGCTGGCATCTCCTGCACGCTGGCCCCATGGCCTGGGGCAGCCTGCAGGGAGCCAGTGATCCCAACTGCTCAGAGCTGCACACCTTCCTCTCCTTCCTTCCTTCCAGCTCTCCTGCTCTGACCTAAGGACCATCCATGAAGTCTTCATCGGCTGCTCCTCACCACAGTCCTCCCCTGGCCCAGCCCTGAACCTCCTGGGGCTGTTTAGGCTGGGGGCTCACTGGGACAAGCAGCACTTAATAATCTGCACATACAAAACTCGTCCCTGTAGCAATTACCACAATCCAGGGTGGACCTGGACAGCTTATCATTCCAATAGGGTAAAAATAAGCTAAGGTACTACCCATGGAAGTATCTATGCTATACAAATGCAGCAGCAGCACTTCGCATCCAGTGTTCAAGCACTAAGAATGCTCCTGAGGACGTGGACAGACCCACATTTGCAGCCCATGCCAACCTTTGAAGCAGAAATGCTCCAGGCTGCTGCAGTCTAGTGACCTTCACTGCATGCTGAGCCTCAAAAGAAATGTGCCCAAAAGCAGAGATCAGCTTGGGAGCCCCACTGGGTGCCCCATGGGACCACAGCTGGCCAGGGCCTCAGTCCAAGGTCACAGAATCCTAGAATAGTTTGGGTTAGAAGGGACCTCAAAGCTCATCTCGTTCCAACCTCCTGCCATGGGCAGGGACACCTTCCACTAGCCCAAGTTGCTCCAAGCCCCGTCCAACCTGGCCTTGGATACTTCCAGGGATGGGGCAGCCACAGCTTCTCTGGGCAACCTGTGCCAGGGCCTCACCAACTTCACAGGGAAGATTTTTTTTCCTAATATCCAGTCTAAACCTACTCTCTTTCAGTTTAAAGCTATTCCTCCCTGCTCCTATTGCTCCATACCCTTGTAAAACATGTACAGCATAATGTCTAATGCACTGCACAGCATTTCTCCCAGTTACTCTGTATAACTACAAATACTGGGTACAACTCCACAGCTACACCTATTCATTTGGTTGGAAGGATGTTCTCATGGCAGGGGGTTGGAATGAGATGATCTGTAAGGTCCCTTCCAAGCCAAACCATTTTGTGCTTCTGTGATTTACAGAAAAGCTTTGTCCAAATCCTTCCAGGTTTCCACAAGATTAGCTGCACACAAGGCTCACGTCAAAGCCACTGGACAAACAGCTTTTTGAAACCCACTAAAGATAAGAAAAAAAGCAGTCAGCAAGTTTCCCAGAAAGCATAAACACGACAGTCTTCCTCAGCCCCCAGCTCTGCCTGCAAAGACACAGACAGCACTGTGTGACGAGGGCATGTGCTGGCTGCCATGGCCAAAGTGCTCTGGGAAATCCAGGCAGCCCGGGCTGGTGCAGGGCTTACCACCAATGCCAGGACGAGGGTCCGGACCTTCTCCCCGATCTCCGGCGAGATGTCGTTGCCAAACTGCTGCAGGGTGGTGAGGAAGCGCTTCAGCTTGCTGAGCTGCCGGGCACCACACGTGGCCGGGAGCTGCTGGTTCGTCAGCGAGGAGGAGGAGGAGGAGGAAGGGCCGTTGCTGAACCTCTGGGGCGGGGATGGTGCTCCGTTCAGCGTCGGGGGGGAATGGTTGATTCCGTTGGGCACTGCGGACGGGAGATGGGAGTGACTCTGAGCATTGGGTGGGCACAGCCCTGCGGTCTGGTGCTTTCCACCCAGGATGGCAGCTCAGGTGCCTCCACCACCACCAGGAGCGCTGACAGGCACTGCTTCAGCAGCGCCTGCCATCCGTCCCCAGGGATAATACAGGGAATTTCGCAAACACTGCTGGTTTTCTCCCAACCTGGTCCCATCTGCAGCCTTGCCTCCTGTAAGTGGTGAGCATGTCGAAACAGACTGAAGGGCTGGGAGTCTGGGAACTTGGCAAGGGATTAGAATAAATTGTTGACATCCCCGGGCCATGGTTGCACAATTCCAAGCCCTGTCTGATGAGCAGCTGTGGGCCAGGGCCCCAACTTGGTATAATCCCAGGACTGCAGAGGTGAAAAGCACATCACTGTAAATACAGTTGTTGCTGATCCCACTGGTTATCCTTAAAAGCCCAGCCCCGAATCCTTGATGGATGTATGTGCTGACAAGGAGGTCACAAGCTGTAGAAACCATTTCAAGTGGTGTTTCACAGAAGCCCTGATGCCACCCAGCAGCATTGACTCTGGCCTGTGGGAGGAGCAGCAACTTACCAAAAAATAAAAAGTAAGGCCAAAACTTCTGCTGCAGCTTCACAAGGATCATATCAAACCCTGCTGAACCCAGTGAGGGGTTTTTCAGAGAAGACAGGAGGCACTGGAACAGTTAAACCACTCTGGGGCACACCAGAGGCTGGAAAGGCTCCCCACACCTGGACCTTAGCGGTAAGCACAGGAGGGAAACTTAACCAGAGTCAGTTAAGATGCAAGGAAAGATAAGGCTACTGAGACCATCAAAGGTGGTTCCTGCTAACCAAGGGGTGACAGGATCTTTGGGGATAGCAAAGACTTGGTCTTGCATAGACTGAGAAATGATGAGGTGAAGGTGAAGGCCAGGATTGAGAGGATGGAGGTGCAAAGGCAAAGTGAGTTTATGCCTCTTGTTATGGAGAAAAGCAACCTGGAAAACTCCTGTCCACACTGGCTTCCCTGAAGTGGCGAAGGTACAGGGATGTCAGGATGTACCCACAGGGTTAGTTAGCACAGAGTACAAAAAAAACTGGAGCTGTGTGAGAGGCAAGGCCTCTGACAATTACCCATAAAGACACTTATTTCACAATAGAAGTGTTATAAATAGTAGGGAAGCCACCCAGAGAAGCTCCCCTCGAACAGCCAAGGGCTGTACGGCCCCACTCTCTCTGACAGCCACAACTGAGGCGCTTTCCCCCTTCTCTGTTTCACTTCCTCTTACTCTTTCAGCCTGGGGAGAGCAACAGGCTCTATTTATACCCTGGGAGAAGCAGAGGCTGGGCTACCCATGTGGGGTCAGTGGGCTGTAGGGGACCCTCAGGAGAGGCTGCTGAGGACGGGAGTGGGGGATGTCGAGCGCGGTGTGACCCACTGCCGTTCCACGCAGTCCCTGTAACCGCTGCCCACCTTTTTGGGCTCACCTCTCCTGACCCTCTGGCAACGGTGTCACTGCAGGGCAGCTGGCAGTTATCTGATCCTGCACGCCCCCAGGAGCTGCTCCACCACAGCCCACACAGCCTGGCTGGGACCTCCCTTTCTGCTTCTCCAACCCTTTGTTAGCGATCCACAGGTAGGCCAGGCTTTGTTCCAACGTGCTCCTCCTCACCTGCCCAAGCTGTGGGCTTTGACAGAACAACACACATACTCACTGACTCTGACCAAGCCCCTCTGGTGCAACTGAGAATAAAAAAGCAAGAATGAACCTCACCACAGGTCGCAACTCTCATCTGTCTTGGAAAGAGGCAATTAAGTCATCTGCAATCAGCAGATTCAGGTTTCTTGGCCCTCAACAGCGTGCCAAGCATCCTCATTGGAAAAATTAATTTCTGTCACTTTGCTAATGGTCTTTTTCTGCCTGAGCAAAAGGAGAGCCATTAAAAATCCCTCAGCACATAAAGATGGGGACAATGTGTCTGGCGGGATAACCCAGTAATTAGTGCTGCTGCCAGCATCACGCAGTACATCAGCCTGTGTCCTCCAAGAGGCTGGATTGTAAATCCCTGAATCCCACTGCCAGTGTGGAACTATGAGATAGCCCAGACACTGCCACGGACAGCAGAGCAACACAGAGTCAGCGAGGGAACACTGTGTGCAGGGAAAAAGAGGTGAGAAGGGCCTGGAAAATACGTACACACCATGTGCAGAGGTCAGATAACCCCATGACCAACAAAGTAAAGCAGCTTTGCTATGGAAGGATGCTTTTTAAAAAGACATTAAATGGCTTAAATGTTGGCTAAGGGAAGAAAACAGAGTCTGTACAAAAAGGCTGGAGGGCCATCCCACCCGTGGATCACCTCTAAGCAACACCCTGCTAGAAAAAGTGGGTGCAAGGCTGTGCTACAGCTGGGCAGGATCAGGATCGACCACGGCTTAATAGGAAAGATTATACAGAGAACATGGAGAAAAGAGAATCTGGATGGACAGCAAAGAATTTTCAAGGCTGGGAAATTAAAAAAAGAAAAACTTTCTAATCTCAGCTGCAGGAATGCTGTCTGCAAAGTGAGATAGAGCAGAGTGGGAATTAACTCCTCCAAAAGATAGAGCGAAAAGCCCCAGCACTTGGCTTGTTTGAAGCCGACCTGATAAAAGACTTCAATTTCTTAAGGAGTTTATGGCGGAAATCAAAGCTGCACCTGCAAAGAGAAGGACTCAAGGCAGCACCAGGAGCAAGGTAGGAGCAGGCAGGGGGGCAAAGGGGGAATACAGACATCCTGCTTGCACTGCAGAACAGCAGGAAAACCCCAGTCCCACGTTCCTAACAGCAGCACCCGAAAGCTAATGCTAATGGCTGAGACATCCCCAGTGAGTGCTATCAGCACAGCCTTTCCTCCTGGCTAGAGCTAATCCCTGGGAAAAGCAGTGCTGCTGGGGTCTTACGTGCAGTTGGAGTGAAGGACACTGGCCGGGGTCCACCGGGGTTCACGGGGGGCAGCGGCGGCATGTTGGGAGGAGAGGACCTGGACTGTATCTTCACTTCCACAGGCGATCCGGGCATCACTGGCACCCTCTTCTCACCAGCAACTGTACCAAGAGAAGGTGGCAAGGCTTAGTGACAGCCAGGGACACGCATTTCCCCGCCCAACACGTGAGCAGTTGCAAGGGTGAAGATAAGAGGCAGGAGGGAAGTCACGCAAGGTTCCCACACTGCTCTGTGCGGCCCCGAGCTGCTGCAGTGAAGGGGCAGGACACTGCCCTGAGCTGGGAGAGGCACCCCGGGTGCATGCTCATGGTGTCCATGCCCACCATCCCCGTCTCCTGACCACATCTTCTCACCCCTTGTGCCTGAAGATGCTTCTTCAAAGTACTTCTGCCCATTTGCTTCGCTTTGCCCCCATTTAAGACCCCCTTGAGACTCCCCAGATGTGCCCACACGCTCCTCACCAGCATGGAGCCTCTCCAGAGGGACCACAACCTCTCAGAGCCATGGAACAGGTAACCTGGATTTGTGCTGTGCCAGCAACGGACCAGAATAGGTCTGGGGTTGTAGAGATGAACTGACATCAGCTATTCACATCCTCTCCCTTGTGTGCAGCCTCCAGGGTCCAACACAAGCACCTCACACTGTGGCTTCCTTTCCAGCCTCTGAGGGACATCCCAGCTCAGGGGAACAGTGTGGCCACACTCCCAGCTCCAGTGGCTCTAGTGGCACTTTTTTTTCTTTTTTTTTGGAGGGGGATGTTTTGGGTTATTTTTTTGTTCTTTGAATCCAGACAACTCAGCAGAAAGAGCCTAAGGATCTCCAAAGCGCAGCTCCTGTGGGAGCCAAACACCACTCCAGGGGTGCTCTGTATTGCACTGCCAGCGTTTCCAGTGTCCATGATCCCAACAAATAATGGTCCCCACTCCCTGCTCCTCACGCTGCCCCTCACCTTGCTCAATTAGCCCACTAACAAGTTGTGACCGTGCTCCAGCACGCGCTGCACAGGAACACCGTGGGCTGTTCCCAGCACATCCACCTGCACCACAGCAATGAGGGAGGTGCAGACACTCAACTCCTGCCTCTCTGGTGATGCATGCTGGGCGTCGGACAGCTACAATCTAATTGGTAATCCACAGTTATTACCAGTGTCTGTCAGCTGTAAGAAATTCAGCTTTCGAGTCCCGGCAGAGCAATTAAATGCTGCTATTCCCATAAAGCACTGAATACATGGCGAACTTCTGCGCTGAAACGCAACCACAAAACCTGCTACTTCAACTCCCAACAACAAAAATGCTGCTTTCGAGAGCAGAGAAAACACAAACTGGCACCTGAGCCCTCGTGCTGCTGCCTGGGATCTGCTCTGTCAGCCCCCAGCACCTGCTCTGCCACCGAGCCGCCTCATTTATTCTCCTTATGGCAAGTCATGGGTGATGCCAGCGAGGTAACAAATGAACTTCATTATTCCTAACATTTTTTTTTTTCTGTTCTTTGCAGGAAGGGAAGCAGAGATGATACACACTGAAAATCCACATTTTCCTGCCCTGTCAGTGCAGGTGGAATAACCGGGGCGGTGGGGCTGGAGTTCCTATAGAAGCCACATCCCAGAATGTTTGTGTCTTCATTTGTCTAAGCCTGCTTTCAGAAAGAAAGGAAAAAATTCTGAGCTTCTCTTCCATGATATGGGGAGATACTGAAGCCATAGGAAACTACTATTAACATATAACCACCATATTAATACCACATTGCAAACTCCATATACATTTGGTCCAACTTTCATACTATTGAACCCTGAAGTGCAGACTCTTCCTGTCATTCCCATGCATGAGTATGATATTCTGACGAATAACCATGTTGCTAAATGACCCAAATTTTTCAATCAAAACAGCACTAATTGTGCCTATCCAGCACTCGGTGTCAGCTGCCTGATGACCACCCAGGGACCCACTGCCACCCTCCTGCCTCCTCTGATCTTTTTCCCATGAAAACCCCTTTTCCAGGTGTACATGGCCAACCTGATAGTGCTGTGCCTTAGAGAGAAACAGTGTGAAACTAATCCTTAAGTTTCCTCCTCCTTCCTCCTGAAATGCTCCAAGGGCACATTACAAAAGCAGAACTAATTTGGTTAATTTACGGGGGGGGGGGAATAAATTTCACATGGAATTTACAACCCCAAAATAAAACCAGCTACTGTGTGAGACACCAAAACCAAAGCCCACAAGAAGCCAACACCTTCTTTTCCAAGCCCACTCTGACAGACAAGAAGCAAACAGGATTGTTAAATTTAAAAGCTTCCTGCTAATGACCTGGGGCATCTATAAATGCAGATAAAAACCATCTTTCTAAAGCTCCCCATTTTTAGCCTAAACACATCCATTTAATGAGAATCATGTGAGCAAACCAGACTGTGACCAAGGGCTTGAGTCAGCCTTGAGTTGACCTGGGGCTAAAAACGAGCCAGGGAGCTGATCCCTGGGGAAACACCGCCTTCCTGGCCTCGTTCTTCCGATTTCACCGCTCAGAAATATTTACTGGCTCACCAACAGCAACATTTCAGTGCTGCCTCCAGATGTGCAGGGAGGATGTTGAGATGCTCCTCCAAGTGTCTCCAGGTCACTCCAGTGTGTCACTTACCTGACTCCTAAAGAGTCAAATGCTGTCACAGATTTTGGATGATGCCCTAAGAAGAGTAATTCTTGTCAGTGACTGAATACACCAAGTGCCACAGCAGGACACCTGCCCAAACTGGAAACACTGGGTTGCATTCCTTCAAAAAAAACTCTTTCCAAACCCCACCTGGACTAGAAACACTCGCAAATGCTGGTGCTACTTTCCAAGCAGTGCCTGCAGAAGCAGATCCAACAGGTTTATGGCACAATACTTTTGCTGTCAAGCTGCCAAACCCCAAAGCTTTGCAGTGACACGTGCTCAGCTTTGCACCAGGACCTGCAACCAGGTTAACCAAGGAATGAGGCAGCAGTGACATGGCCACTCAGCTGGCTGGGAGAGCTGCCTTCCCCGCCGGGAACACACTGGAGTTTCACATGGGAAGACGATTCAACCGGAGTAAAGCAAAACCTGATCGTGACGGTGCTGTTTCAGTCTCGGCTTGATGCAAGAATCCCATCTTCTCCAAACGGTGGTGGAGCTGCAGAGCAGATTTCACGGCGCCAAGCTCCAGATTTCAGATGCTCAAGCTGCCAGCTGGGCAGGGACAGCTGCAGGCACAGACCACTTTGTGCTTGTGCCCTATATACTCGTGTGCCCCATTTGAGGAGCCCAGGTGTGCAAGGGACGAGGAAGCCCCAGAGTTCTGACTACACCTGGAACCCTTCACCCCTCTGTGACACGCTGCAAGGCCCCTGTTTTATGTGCCCCCCATGCCACCCTATTTCCTTTTCTGCTCCAGTTCACCTCCTGGCATAGCAAAATTAAAAAGGAACATATGCCAAGATTAAGTGCAGCTGATGGTTTTCCTTCCTGGAGAGGAGAAAGAGCAAAGTGAGACACCCGGGGTCTTGACTGACCCTCGGGGAAGCCCCACTCCTGCACTCCAAGGGACTGAGGCTCCAGCTCTCCAACACCACAGCACATTTCAGAGGGGGCAGTTTCAACATGCACTTGAGACAGATACCATCCTATTTATTTTCTTTAAGAACTGTTCAACCTATGGTGTTTAGCACAGAGAGTGTTGCTGTGACAGGTAACCTATGACGAATAGTCAGCATTGCTTGCACTATAAACTCTATAAAGAAGCTGTTTTATTAATCTCTTCATGCCTGTGGGTTTGAGAAAAGGGAAAAGGCACAAGAAAATAAACAGTGATAAGTTAGGGAGTATCTTGACTACACTGGAATTCAAATTAATCCTTTAATTCCTTTGGCAATTAAAGAATAGACTAAGCCATGAAAAAGAAACAAAAACACTGCATGAGGAGAACTGGATGTTACCTTCCCTCAAAAAGCAAGATAAGGAACCAGAGAAGAGCAATAGGAATAACCCTGGGGGCAGACAGACACAAATGGCCTCCTCCCCATTCTCTTCCCAAAGTTCAAAACACAGTTCCAACAGTCAGCAAGATAACACCAGGCAGTGCTCCACCCTGCTCAACAGAAAGCCTTGACCCAGCTCCCATGGCAGAGCCCTGAATTTGCCAAGATCAAGGGAAGAGAGGAAGAGCCATTGCTTCAGTGCAGAAAACGTGGGTGCTTTATATGAATTTACACTGCAGTGTCTGCATGGGCACAATTTAATCCAGTCACCTCTGTGAGTGAGCACATGGAGTGTGGACAGCTCTAAACCCTGCTATCAGCTCGACACAGTCCAGCCTTCCCTCCTCCCTCATAGGGCAGGGATTTAAAGCCTGTGGCTGGGTGTCTGGAGGACTCCTACAGCAGGAACACTGACATCCTCAAGCCATTCCTGACACAGAGGGAGGATTCCCCTCGATTGCCTGGCACCAGAGTTAAGGAGGAACCTGCCTGCCTTGGGAGCAATTTTGTAGCTCCCATTTATAAATAAGCTGCGCAGAATCGGAAATGCATCTCACTGATCCATACCCCGGACTACAGCACTCCTGGCTTACTGGAGAAGTCAAAATATGAAACATCTTGGAAGAAATGAGAGAAAACCACATGAGACAGCCCTGCAACTATGCCCAGGTAAGGTTTGCTTTTCCTTTTGGCAACTTCAGGACAGAGAGCTGGCTCAAACTTAGACCTTGTCAACAAAGCTTTGACCACTAAGTCACAGACAGAGTTGAAAACCTGTAAATTGAAAAAGTTTTGGGTTTAGCTGATATTTTTGATGGAAAGCCCGTGTACAAGGGTTTGCCCAGTAGCTCAGAGTCTCAGGAGCAAAAGCATGTAATGGTTTCAGGCAGAAAGAAGAGGTTTAATCAGAGCAGATGTTTTCGCCTTTCATCTAGAACAGGCAGAATATGCTCATAACCTAAAATGCCACTCCTCACCTCAAAAAATTAGAAGCCCAAAATTCATACCTGACTCCTGAGAGCAAGGGACTGGAGAACTGTCCCAGTAATAGCAACCAAGGTTAAATCCAGCAGGAGAAAGAGAAATTCTCTGGTCACCCATGAGTCAGGTCTGAGCTTGTTCTGGAACCAAGGCACAGACAGAAACCTGCAAAGGCAATTCAGCCCATCCCAAAACATTCACCAAAGCAAGGGAGATAAGCCATGCTCCAGCCACACCTCTCTTTCCACTGGCCCTACCACCTCAGATGACCATTTGGACTAGAGGCATGAATTATACATCACCTACGAGTCAGAAAAATGAACCTTTTCTAGAAGCAGCCCTTGGAACCAGAGGCTTCTTCCCCCCCCATTCACACGGATCAGACTTCCCGGTTTACAACAAAGCAACAGCAAGCTTGGCTAAACGGATAGGGAGGGCACTGGAAAGAGGGAAACCAAGGAAGGACAGACCTCAGTGGCTGGCAGGACCTTGCCTACAGCCTAGGACAGCTCTTTGCACATGGCAGGGGGCTGGACTGGACAACCTTTGAAGGTCCCTTCTGACCCAAACTGCAATTCCATACCCAGCTCAACAGATCACCCTGGAGAAGAGCCGAGGAAAGGGCCCCGAAGCACTTGACACAACCCCGCTGAGAAGGACGGGCTGCAGTTGGCTCCTCACAGAGCTCCCTGTTGATAGTCTGAATGCAAACGAGAGGCAGTATCACTGTAACCTGACCTGATAATGTAAATAGGGTGAAATGAAATATGGTTCGCCACCTCCCCAGCTTTGGCGAATGTTTATTTTGAATAACATGCTTATCTGCTCCAACTGCTCACCATCTGTTTTCAGTCTCCACCAAGCTAATATTTTTCACATTTAGGAACTGAGAAATGGGAAGAATTACATTTAAATTTTATTAACATCTTTCCTGCGCTCCAAGGTTGCCTTTCCCTCCCCTTGATGGCTCTAAGCCATCTGTAGAGCACCTCTGCAGTTCTCCAAGGCACGCAGATGAGAGGTGATCTACATGCAAAGCAAGAGTATCGTTACTCAGGCTTCCAGAAGATGCCATTTACTGCTTCTCCACTGCAACCCCTCCCTCACCTGCTTCCAGACAGCTTGCCCCGAGCTCAAACTGAAACCACATTGTCAAGGAAAGAGCCAATATTTTATCTTTTTGCAGCATCACCACATCAAAAAGTGATGGAGGGGGAAGGCTGAAGATAAGCATCAGCAACAAGGCAGCCAATACAGCAGCCTTAGGGAAAAAAAGGATGATTGGGTCCGTCCCAATTTGGAAGCGAGTGAGACACTGCGAGGTTTGCAGTCAAGATGACATTTCTATACAAATATTGACATTTATTTGCATGTAGGGGGGTTTATACAAGTCTCCCTTTGCTCCAGTCAATAAACGATAATTTACACCCAAAGGATAAAGTTGCATAAACAGGGCACCAGCAAGGGCTGGTCCAATAAGGTCCTTCTCCATCCTTCTCCCTCCATGCCAAGCTGGCCAAGATGATACTACAGCATCTGTTACAGTGGGCAACTTATGTGACTGTGCTGATACTTCCTCCCCTAAATGTGATCAGCCTATTTTTAGCCTGCTCAGCTCGGGTTTGTAGCACATCTCAGCTCCTGAGCTGTAAGATGCTGTGGGAGGGGAGAGGGCTCGGTACCTCGCAGGAGAGCCTTGCATCACACAGGAGGGAGCTGCTGAGCCTGGGAGAGGCATTTTATAAATCAAAAATAAACGCGTGTATCTCCAATGCCATCTAGTCCTCTCCCACACACAGCTGTTTCACTTTAAATCTCAATTCAATGTGAAACTCAGATAGAAGAACTTGAAAGAGCAAAGTATGTTATTGTTCGCAACCAGTCCAGAAAGCAGTTAATAAGGGAAATAAGATTAATAATTTATTCCTGAAGGCAGACTGCACATCTTTATCCATCTTGCCCTTCAGTGGTTTTTATGAAATCCTATTAACGTGCCTGGATCTACAAACTCATCAGTAGCACAGGTTGGACTTGGGAGCAAGTAGTTCCCACCCAGACAGCATGGCTGGAGCCCCAGCGCTGCCTCTGCCTTGGCCATGTTGGACACATCAGCATAAACCCACCTGGGTGGCATTCCTGTCTCCTTAGCTCTGCTTTCCTCTTGGGCCATGGATTTGTACCAGGACCAGCAGTGCCAACCTGTGGATGCAGGATTCATCCCACAATCTCTCACATCCAACAGCCCGCCCCCCGAGCAGAGTGTACATCAAGTCCATCAAGTCCCCCTGTTCTGGTCATCTTGCTTCTAATAAGAACACAAACCACTTTGGTGTGGTATCCCTCACTCTCCTGCTCTCTTTTCCAGGAAGGAGCCAGGGAATAGTTACTCAGACCATGAAGGCTGAGCAAAAAAGACCATTCACACAGGGTGCAGCAGCCGCCTGAGAGCTGTTGTTTCTCTAACCAAAATGCCATAGCCATTCCCTTCCTGCACCACTAGCATCCATCCAAGTAAGTTTTGGGGACCCCAGCTCATCCCTTGATGTCAGTGGCAGCAGCTTTTGCTCATCACTGTCTCAAAGGGATGCAGTGAGCTCTGCCAGGGAGCCTTTGATGCCTCAGGGCACAGAACCCTCCTCACCCTCACCAGCTGCTTGCTCTGCCCCCATCAGGGACAGCCACCCTGAAGGGAGGGATGTGCTCCTGGAATATAGCCCAGCAGAATATATTACTGGAAACCAAAGCCTACAGCATGGCCAGCCTTGCAATTTTTAGATGGGAAGCATTTTGGGGATTGAGGGCAATGATCCTCCCTCCCCAAACCACCCCTCTGGCTGCTCAGACCCCTTCGGCCAGGATTTTAACCCAGGACAAGGCAGCTATTCAGCGAAGCCAGAGATGCTCACTAATTCATTTGCTTAGTTACTGCTAAAGTATTTTTGGTAATTTTTCATTAATTCATTGTTCCATTTAACGTTATGGAATCAAGGCTGGGTTGTTGGTGTTTTTGGGGTTTTTTTGGTGTTTTTTTTTAAATCACCCACTCCTGTAACAATATTAAGAAATATTTACTCCTCTGCACTATTTACTTCTCGGGTTAAAGCACTCTGAATGAAAAATGAAAGCAGTTACAGATATCAAACAGGCAATTATCACAATCACGGAAAAATCAGTTCTTAAAAGTCTCAGCCTGCTGCACTGCTCTCCAAAGCCTCCAACTCCGAGTTGAAGCAACGGTGGTGGGAGCAAACTTTCCAGATGGGAACATCTGTGTCTCATTTGCCGCAGGGAAGAAAACACCAGGAAGATTAATGGCTCCTGAGTCCGGTGGAGCCCAGACACAACACGTACAAAAGAGATACCACTGAGAGAGATCTTGGAGCAACAGCCTGGTATCAGAGATTATTTTTTTATGTAACGATTATTTTGTGGGCCTTCTATGCGTGGAGAAATGGCAAGTCAGGGCAAAAAAAAAAAAGAGCTTGAGTTTCTCTTACGGTGTATGCTGTGTACAGTGAAAGCAAGAATTGAGTTAATCGTGCTCATATGAATTAAAAATTAAAAAAAATAAAGGCAGAACTTTCATCATCTTGGCTACTTTTTAGATAGGAAAAGTCATTTAAAAAGTTGGCTTTAAGGGGTTACCCCTAAAAGGTCAGAAATTGCTCCTTGCCCAGAACAGGAAGGCCATGGATGGGGACATTTGCTCCTCTAGAGAGTTTACACCAGAGAGTAAGAAGTGATACAACAAGTGATCCAAACTCATGGCTGAATGACCAAGCCTCCCCTGGCAAAGCCCATTTCCATTACTGGCATTCCTTAAACTCTGCCACAGTTTAGGGACCACATTCCCAGGGGTGGGCAGGCGTGAAACACACAAGTTACACAGAGCCCTGTAATTTTTGGGAGTTGAAGTCTGCTTTCCACCCTGCTTAGGCTAAACACCATAGAGTAAATAAAGCTGAAACTTTTGTACCTGTAAAATTTTGGGAGGTTCTGAAGAGGGAAAACACAGGGATACAACAAGTTTTAACCGTAGAAAGCATTTTCCACCTTAACAAAGGCTTCGAGACAGCCTTTAGGATGTGATTTTATCTAGCCTTCATAAATCCTTTTAAAACTTGGATTGCTGGCCATTTAACAAGCAGCTCCACCTTTCTCCTGCTCTCCAGATGAAACACATTCCCACTGGGCTCCATTTTGTTCCCTCTCTCTTCAACCCAGCAGTACCAGCAAAGCAGTGGTAGAGCCCAGGGAGCCGTGGTTAATTGGCATCCTCTAATTGCTAATTAGCTCTAAGGGGCTCTCCACAGCTCAGAATGGTAATAGGAATGCATCCACTCATTTAAGGGAGCTTTGGAAAGGCATTTCCTGCTGGCCAGGCTCTTAGGAATAACCCAGAAAAACCAGGCCACTACCGCAGCTCCCCACTGAGGACCCAGCATGGGACCACCAGCACTGTAGCCCTTGCTGGGCTTCTCTGGTCACAGGAGAGGTCCTGGAGGAGCCTCAGGGAGGCTACAGGGTTGTCTCACCCAAGGGAAGCACTCCCAGAGGGTTCTGGCTGCTCTGCAGCTTCTCCTGCACAAGTCTCTCGCACGGATGCTGCGATTAGAGGTGCATGGGCAGCGCTCGCTGCTTGAAATCCACCAGCAAGACCCTGACAGAAGAGATTTAAGCCACAAATTCATCTCACCACCCCTCCACCAAGTTCATCCAAGAGCCTGGGACCCCAAGCCTCCTCACTGCCTTACTTTACCCTTTAACCAAAGAGTAGAGAGAAGGGCAATCTGCAAAGGGCACATTCCAGCAGGAGCAGTGCTGCCCTCCTCCCTGCCAAGCTGCTCCAAAAAACCCAAGTGAGCACTGCAGATCCAGCATTCCCATGGCTTCCCTGGGGGACAGACACCCTTGCCTGGGGAATTTGTGCTGGGTCCCACAGCACCCATGCTGGGAGCCTGGTTCAACCCTGGCAGCTGGGGAAAAACAAGTGATGGTTTGTCCTGAGACACCCGGCGACCCACCCTTCTTTTGCACCCCCTGGTGTTTTACATCCCAGCTCTTAGTTCCAGTAGGAAAAGCAAAGTTGTGGAAGAGGAAGAAACTTCCTAGCCAATTCCATGAGAAATTCAGGAGATGCTGAGAAAGATGCCGATTCTGGGTCAGCATAGTGAGCCCCTTTCCTTCAAGGCTTCCCACCAGCATCCCACTCTGCTCACTGCAGGATGAATCCCTCTCCAGGGGCAATCACTTCGGGAGTTTCCCTTGAGAGAAAAGCATCACATCAAGCAGAGTCCATTGCACTTCCTGGTACATTTTTAACCCCAGGCAGCTGAGGATGGTGTGATGCCAGTGCTGCAACACCAGGAGAGCTCAGACCCAACCCCACAGCTCCTGGGACTTTGGGTCCTGTCTCTCTGCTCCCTGTTTGCTCCTGGGAATCCATTTGGCCACACACAGCACCAGTTCCT
The DNA here is from genome assembly GCA_035583135.1 of Lophotriccus pileatus. Classification (NCBI taxonomy): domain Eukaryota; kingdom Metazoa; phylum Chordata; class Aves; order Passeriformes; family Tyrannidae; genus Lophotriccus; species Lophotriccus pileatus. The sequence continues at coordinate 2,220,408 of JAWWES010000051.1, forward strand.
ACAGGGATATGTATGGGTTGTTTTGTCTGTATAGAAGCTCCCAGAGGTTGTTAGGAGCAAGGTTAACTCAAGTTTTGTGTCGTCAGAGAACCCAGAAATCCTTCAGCCACAGCAGCAAGAGGAAAACACAAGTCTCCTTCAGGACAGACAGCCCTTGTCTGTGCAAGCTTGTCCTTTCTCCTGGGCATCCTTGAGATCAGACTGGACCTTCACAGTGATCCTGCCTCACCTGCCTCACTGGGAACAATAAACATGGATATTGTCCATGACTTGGACAGGTCCTCATTCCCTGAATTGCTCCACCTGACCCAGAGGCTAGTATAGACATACCCCAGGAATCCTACATAGGGCAGAGCCAGCCCAGAGCACCTCAGAAGTTCATACAACACAGGGAAAAGGGGAACAGCCTGAAAAATCATTAAATCTTTTAAAATAAAAGGATGGTTTCAAACCCACCACAAACTCCCCTTTAAGTTATCCAGTAATTGAATATTAAAAACCTTAAAACGTGGTTATTAAAGATGTATAGAGAAGGTTTAAGTCAGAAGCTTTAAAACAACTATTTAAGATACATCCCTCTCACAGTTGTCCATCCTCCAAGCTCTGCTGCTGGATGACTTGGTTCCCACCACTATAAATCAACCTTAAAAACCACCACTGACCTTGAAAAATACCCAGTACTGAGCAAATCCAGATTTCTCAAGAGCACCATGAATGCTGCTGAGCACGTGTGGATCTGGAGCTAATGAAAACCAGCAGATCTGGGGTCTATGGGTGAGGGTATTCAGTGAGCAGAGAGTACTCAAAGTGAGTAATTAATAGAGAAACTGGGACAAAAAAGTCTCTTCATACAAGACCCAAAGCACCAGTGCCAGCAGCCCAGGCACCACTACCAGTAACTGTAAATAATGTCCATTAAAAAAAGCAAGGTCATTCCTTAAAGAAGTGAGAAAATCTCAAGACAGAAAACCACATTTAATCCATAACAACCAGTGTGACCACAGGGAAGAACAAGTAATACCAAGGACACCCAGACCTATTAGAAAAGACTAAAATAAACTAGAAAAAACCCAAACTTAAACTGTTTGTTAAGCACAGAACAGGTACAAGTCCTGACTATCTGGAGAAGGAAGCACTCCAGAAGCTCCCAGGCAGAAGGGCCAGTTTAGATGAAAACAATTGTCATTTTGGTAAAAAGAAAACAAAAACTAAATCCAATGCAAAACAAACCACTAACCAAGTTCCACCACAACCCCAAAATGAAGCAATCAAGGAAGGATACAGAAAAACATCCCCCTTGGGTCCCTGAAGTCATACCATTTGGTCTCTTTTCCAAATATAAAGCAGAGTCCAACAGGAAGTCTCCCTTCTCTGGATAGAGGCTGCAGAGCAGGAGCTCACTCACTGCCAGCCAGCTCCAGGGCTAAAGTTCCACCAGACTTTACCCAAAACCGGCCAACTTGCCCAGAAATCAAGGAGAAACCTGCAAAAAATTTGGGAACTCTCTTCCATCTCAAATATTTACAATTTCCTGCAAGTGCCAGAGGCAACCCCATCCACATCTGTCAGGGTCTGCAGGGAGGGGGCAGAGGATGGACCAGTCTCTGCTCAGGGGTCCCAGCAATGGCAAAAGAGGAACAGGCAGGAACTGATGCCCAGGAAGCTCCACCTGGACATGAGGAAGAACTTCGTGGCTGGGCAGTGACCGAGCACTGAACAGAGATCAGAGAGAGAGTGTGGAGTCTCATCACTGGAGATATTCCAGAACCACCTGGAATCAATCCTGTGTTATGTGCTCTCGCATGACCCTGTTAGAGCAGGGAGTAGGGATCAGATGATCCACTGTGTTCCCTTCCAACCTGACCTGTTCTGTCATTCTGTGACAAGTGTCCCTCACCCCACAGCCAACAGTGGCTTTCCCACAGCAGCCCTGGCACTGTGCTGGCAGTGCTGCACACACCAACACCCATCTCACTGCCCTGTCAACTTTCCTGAGGTAGCCAAGGCTCACTAATCACCCCACAGCTCCCAACAGCTCTGTGGAGAGCACGCTTCATTCACTCGGGCGCTAAGTGCACTAACGGCTGCCCAGCTCATCGTCCCTCCCGGCAATGGCACACACGGGAGCCCTGCCAAGACGACAATTCTGCCTCTTAAAAACGCTCCTCAGCCACCACACAAATTGCTCTTCCTCTTCTCCCCAAGCCTGACTGGCATGTGGAAAGTTTTCCACCGTCCCACAGGGCTGGAAGCACAGGAGGAACACATTTAGGGGTGTAGGAGCCCGATGATGCAGATGGGCCTCTACACACCTGTTGCACCACGAGCCAGCACAGACAGGACCGCTTTTAAAGCTCACTACTTAGAATCACCAGTTTGGGCTAGAAGGGACCTTAAAGCTCATCTCATTCCACCCCCTGCCATGGGCAGGGACACCTTCCACTTGCCCAGGTTGGTCCGAGCCCTGTCCAACATGGCCTTGAACTCTTCCAGGGATGGGGCAGCCACAGCTTCTCAGTCTGTTCAGTGAATAACCCCAGCAGAGATGGACACACAGCAGCAACTGTCTCCTTCCCCTCCCTCTCATGGGCAGCAGAGATGGGGATTTTCCATGGATAACCTCTGGAGATTCAGTGATGCACAGGGACCGTAGAGTGAAGGCTGGCTCAGCTGCTGCTGTGCTTGCTTTCAAACCATCCCACTGCAACACAGCACAGACAAGACTCTTCCAACTCGCCATTCTTAGGGTTGTCCTCAGCTAGTTACCAGTAACCTGCATTAACCTGCTCCCCCATCAACTGGAACACAGGGGAAAGACAAAAATTACGTTAACCAAAAAAAGCCAGACCACCAAAACTGCAAGACCAGAGAACAAAAAAACCCCAGCAAAGCCCCAGGTTTGTCTGAAACTGCTGTCTTCCTCTGGTCACAGTGCAGCCTGTGACACAGTGCCTATAAATTTCCTCTAATGGTGCAGCAGTGAGGCAGAGCCCCATCTGTGCTTGGGCACAGGTGAGACTTTTCACTATCGTGTAAGTGCAGGCTGCCTTCCAATTACACTCACCAGCCCATTAGGCAAATTAGATTTGCATACGAGAGGATAACCAGAAAAATCAAGAAATAGACCCTGAAGGAAAATACATCCTATAAGCTACATGTCCCTGGGAAGATGTGGACAGTGAGTTTGCTGTTCAGCCCAGGACTACATTGGATGTTCATGGTGTTCAGGCTTCTCTCAGTGCTGGCGTGGGTTTAGGGACAGACTCTCCACCACGCAGAACTGAAGCCAGACAAAGACATCTGCGTTCCCTGCATCCCACCTCCCTAAAAAGATGCCCATTTCTGCGGGGCTTTGCACCGTTTGCAGGTTCTTGCCTTGCAGTTTGCTTGATAAGAGATTAAACTACTTCGGGCCCCAGAGGATTTAAATTGACCCCACCTGGGTTTCAATAATGTACCACTAAACCACAGAATTATTTCCAGCACCTTAAGCAGGTCCACAGGCACATGATACCCAAGTGGTATGGGATTACACCGGCGTCCCATGTCACTGAGGAAACCGTGTGGACTGAACAGTTCTGCTCAGGTGATCCTAAAGAATTAATCTGCCTGCACCTACTTTCTTTTCCTGGTGAGTGTATGCAAAACAGAGACAACCTAGCTCATCTCCTAGAATCCAGATGGCACTTGCAAACCTTGTCTGTGTATCAAATGTTGTTTTTTAGATCAAGTGTCCCTGGTTGACAACACAGAACTTCACGATGCTATCTTTAGAGAGGCTTCTCTGCACAGAAACACCCTTTGAGCATACGTTACAGGAATATGCTAATGTGGCAGGGTGTTTTCAGAGGACACAAATGGATCTGTTCCTGGGAGCTCAGACACCCCAGAACGAGCTGAGCCTGGCTGAAGATGAGGGATCACCAAGCCCCTACAGAAAAGATGCATCAACAAGTTAAAAATTGCAGAGAAAGGTCAAGTTCCGTCGTTGGAGAGGTACAGGGTGAGTTCACAGCACGTCCACTCACACACAAGAATGCTGCTTACCAAAAAAACCCAGCTAAACCAGTGAGAGCAGCTCAAAACAGACAGCAAAGTCTGCAACTTTCCATTCCTTGATTTCTCTTACAGGTTTAGAGATTCTCACCCTATTTCCTGTTCAGTTAAATGCAGGGGCCTGATAATAAACCAATGGTTTTCTTCCTCGAGATCTTAATTTCCTCCTCCAGATTTCATGTGAAGATAAAAGCAGGCACATGCAAAGCAACTTCTTTTCTTTAAAAACAGCCCAGTAATAAAGAACAAAACTATACAAAACTTTCAGTTTCACACGTTCCTGAGATGGTCACGTTACCCTCAAAGAAAAAAATTAGTAGTAGCTGTTGAAAAAATACCACTACCCCCAAAAAACACTCACCCCGAGTTGTTTTCTATGCTCCTCAAATACAAGAACAAGAATTGTTACCTGCATGTGAAAAAGCATGAAAAAAAAAAGCCCTGACCTGTGCACACTCCCCACTAAGAAGCAAAATGACATTCCAAAAACCAGGGAAAGACAAAGAAGGCTGCAGAAACAGGTTATGACACAGCTCAGCCCTGGGATCAGAAGGTGACACCAGCAGCAGCGAGGTGGCAGAAATAACCCCTCATGCCTGCTGCTGAAAAGAACATTTCAGAACAGTGACATCAGGTAAAGCAGCAGCTTTTGAAAAAAGAAAGTGATCCAGGAGGTAGCTCCTTCTATATTGCAGGCGCTCACAGTAAACACCATATGGCCTGTTAATTTAATTAGGGAGAAGAAACCCCCTAAGTTTGAGATTTGACTTTGAAGGGTTTAAACCAAGTCTGAGGGGGAAAAAAAAAAATTCGCTTGAGGTACTCCATTAGGTTGCCTTGCAACCTTCATCCACCTTCTGACCCGGTTTACCTGTGGCTCTCCCCACACTGCACAGCACACCTGAGAACCAGATCTTTCGAGAAGTCCCCTACCATCAACAACAACCATCACGGCTGCACCAGCACAGACACTTCCCAGGAAGATCTGGGTGGTCCACGCTGGGCAGCCAAGCCAGGAGAGGCCTGTGTAAGGAAGGAAGTATGTGCAGTAAATAAGACAAGTACTTCAGCTAAACACATCTTCTCAGACAGCAACCAGAATTTTTATTCTAAGTCCTCACAAACCAGGTTTGTTCCACCTGTAAAAGAGAGGATGGAGCTCATGGCGGAGGCCAACCTGGCAAATGCCAAAGGACCCATGCTGAGAGACAGTCTCAGGACAAGTCCATTCCCCACCTGTGTGTGAGTTCGCATTCACAACACAGAGGTCAGCCAACCCCAAAGACCTGAGCAAAGACTCACTTCAGTGCCTACTCCCAGACTAGCCAGAGGGACTCTGCCCAAAGGGGCTGCATTTGCTGAATAACAAGTCGTTTCCATTATGACTGTCTCTTCCATGGCTCACTCTGAGGATAGATAAGCACATCCAGGATCATTTCTACCTAGAGGTTTGCTTTATGCGCATCTGTACAACAGGACATTGCAGCACCTCTGTCACACCAGAGTGCCCTGCCAGGTCTCAGCATGTGCTGCCTGGGGCTGCCCAGGGCATCACCAGCAGGAACAATACAGATCCCACGGAAGCGTGTGCTGGGACCCCACCAAGAATGCAAAGACATAAAACCCACTGATTCCCTGTGAGGCTTACGGGGCTTTGATGGGCTTCACCTTCAGCAGCCTGCTGAGGCCCAAGCAGCAGCAGGCAACACTTCAGTCCAGTAGCTCCAAGGACCATCATCCCCCACAAGCTCCTCTGTCAGGAGCCACCAGAACAACCCTCACCACCATACCCAAACTCATTTTGGGAGGCCCAGTGTTCCACAAGGGAAACCCAACATTTCTCCACAGAGTCATGCACTGCGACCACACGCTCTCTGGACTCACACAGGGCTTTGTCACCCAAGTTGTTCGGACAGGAACACGCAGGGAAGCTCTGCCTGATGCCACTCTCCTCCATCCCTGCCTGGCACAAAGTAGGTCAGGACTGCGTGGGCTGGTCCCCACGTCACAGGACACGACCCACCTGTGTTCCTCACCAGCGATGCTCCGTGCCTCTGCAGGGCAGGTTCATTTACAAGTCCTAGGTAGGGCACCAAGAGATGCCTCCCTCTCTCCCTCCCTCTCTCCTCTTACCAGCTGAATCATTTCTTGCCTCGAGGCAAACCCAGGCTGCTCCTTGGCACCCTGCCAGAGTACCCCAGAAAATATTTTGGGGTTTCATGGAACCTGCTGCCCTGCAGATAAATCACACCAGGAGAAAAATCACATCGTTCCCAGAATTTTGTAACCTCAGTTGGCACCCAGTTTCTCTCTGGCTCCTCTCAACAGCTGATAACACTCGCAGATTAACAGCCCACTTGTTCAATTATTTCTTCCTTTTCTATCCAGACGGAGGTTGGGATCTGTGTGTCTCTTTAACAGGTGTGCCACAGCAACATACCAGTTTCCCATTTTCTAGTAAAAAAACCAAACAAACAACATGTAAAGCCCAGCAGACTTCTTCCTGCTAGCAGGGAAACCTCCTCTCAGGACACTGCAAAGATTTAATTTACTACCAATTGCTCTCTGGTTATTTTACATTTATGGGGTGGGGGCTGAAGAAAGGAAGAAAGCAGAGGGGGGGTGTAATTAGCTTTCCTTGTAAAATGTTCATCCCAGTTGTAACAGCAACTGGAGCCTATCGGGGGCTTAACAGATTTCAGGGTTTTGTTCCTTGAGAGAGCTGAAGTGTCTGCGTGGGGTGGGGGAGAAAAAAAAAAGGGGGGGGGGGAATTATTAAAAAAAAAAAATCAATAAGTGGATCTTACTTCTTGCCACAACCCCATATGGAAGTAATCAAGCACAAGGGTGGCAGCTGGGGCCAATAACAGTCACCTGCAGTTGAGGGACGTGGGGGGTTTTTCGGATGGGTTTTTAATGCTAATTTCCTGGAGGAACAATGCGGGAGCGGGCGCGGAGCGGCAGCCGAGGGCGGATGAATAGGGACCAGCGGGAACAATGGCTGCACCTGGCGCTGGGAGCAGCGGCTCGGAGCCGGCACGCGGCGGCAGCGCACCGCACATCTGTTCCCGCACAACGCCCCGCTCCCCGCGGCCGCATCCCGAGCCGCGCCGGCCCCGCACGCACTCACAGCCCGCCGAGCATCAACAGGTTTGAGCTGTTCCGGGGCTGCCTTCCTCCTCCTCCTCCTCCTCCTCGTCCTCCCCTCGCTCCGTGACGGTTAGCAATGTTTTTGGGGCTTTCTCTTTGGGTTTTTTTTTTGTTTTTCGGTGAAAGAGATGGTTACGCAGCATCCCACCGGCAGGTTGTGGCGTCCTGTTGCTGGAAGGAAACCTGACTGCTGGTTCTGTTGTTTCCCTTAGCAGTAACCAAGCAGCACATCTGCAAAAGCCTTGGTTCTTCTCAGTGGTCTTCTGGCCACCTGTGACTGTCCTCCCACAGCCCAAGTCCTGCCTGTGGTCACGAGAGACGGGAATCCTGTGGCCGGGAGCGCACCGAGGAAATTCAATACACATTATTCTAAAACCTTAAGCTTGGCTTATAAAAATGCCACTGCCCAGCCCAATAAAAGGCATGATAGTTACACTTTAAAACGCTTTGAAACCTCTGAAATCGCTATTGTCCTGTCGGACATAATCTGCTGACACACAAAGCTGTGCTAAGGTCAAGGTCCTGCCTCAGAAAATTGCTTGCAGACCCAGGCACTGAACCCAAGCCTCTCCGTGCTGCACTTTAACTGTGGGATCATCCCTCACCAGCTCTTCGTGGCTGCTGCTCCTGCTCTAAACAAAGGTTTTTCCAGCCGTTCCCTGAATGCTGCATGAATTAAGACAGTCTCCATCATAAAAATAAAAGTTGAACAGGCTCCCAGAGACCTGCAGTGACGCTGCCCCTGGGGACTGCTCTGGAATGTCTGTCAAAACACATTTCATACCTAGCTCCTAACAAGCAATCAGATATGGAAATAGTCTCTAAATAAAGGCAAGCTTACAATCCAGCCCAGAACAAGTATGGATAAGCCCGCTCTTATAATGGGGAAAAAAACCCAACAGGCAGCAGATCATGACCATCTTCTGCTCAGCTGTAAGAACTAGCATTGCTTTAAATCTGCTGCATATGCCCAAACCCTCAAATTACTGTATTCAGCTCTCCAGCCACACTACAAACATCCCACATTCCCATCAAACAAATACTGTTTTTGTCCAAACCTTAAAAAACAGAGCTGGAAAAAACAAGAGGCCACCTGGCTCATCCATCCCATCCCATAACCATGGAAGAGCTCTGCCTAAATGCTCCTGGTGGTTGCTGCGTTTATGGGTCAATTTGAGGCCCAAAGAGCTGGTTGCCTTGAAAACTCAGTCAAACCACACAAACCTGTCAAACCAGTGATAACCTCAACAAGCCAAAATCCACCACAGGCGACATGTGACAAAAGCTCTGTAAAGCAGCAATAAAATAATTTGGGACTCACAGTTGGCAGGACAGATGAGGCAACATTAAGAGAAACCCTGCTCTCTAGGGGATGCTGCTCCTGTAAGACCAAGAGGAATAAAACAAGAGGAAAACCAAACCCAAGAGCCTGACCCAGGGTTCACGTGAGAAAAGCTCCCTTCGTTTCGGCTCTGAAGGGTTTGAACAAGCCTCTGCAACACCAGCAGATGCAAGTTGCAAAAATAGCAGCATCTTGGAAGTAAGTAGGGGCTGTGGCTCCAGTCCCTGGACAGAGCAGAGCCCGACTTGGCAGCACAGGTTTGGCCTTTTCACTATTAAACGGAGTTTCTGCTCTTTTCCTTGGGGCATTCTCTGTGTAATAGAGTTCTCAGATTAACAATTTATTCTCCCTGCCTTTAGCAATTCTGCTTCTTCCTCAAACCTTTCAAATCCTTCCCTCGGCTTAACTGCACTTTCCTGTTGGCAGTATTTGCTCAAACCACCTTTGCTTTACCCCTTTTTCCTTATTTCTTACACTGGAGTCTCTTAGTTTTGCATTATTTGTGTGTTTCTCTAACTGCTTGATGTGCTGGGGTAGGGCTCCCTGGCTGAGGAGGACACACAGTCGTTTAGGTGAAGCCTAGGTAGTTCCAAAAATCAGACTAAGCATCTTTTCCACATTAATAGTGAAAATCATGTAACCCAGCAGACAACTGTGAAAAAAAAACAAGGTGCCTTCACTTGGATGTCCTACACCATTTCTATAAAATTATTACAACTGCCCACTGAGTTTCAAGCCACCCTCTTTCCCAAAATACAGTCACCTCTCCCACCTAAGCACTCAGATCATCAGACACCGCAAATCCTTTCCAAAAATGAAGGAACCTGAAGAAAAAAAAACCCCAAAGTTTCACACAGGGCTTGAGCATGACTTCAGCAAATTAGTTGTTTAATGGCCAAACGTGCTGCCCTAACGCCAGCAAAACTTCCGTCTGTTTAATCAGAGCCCTACAAGGAGACCACAGGAGCAGATATTCCAACACACTGCACTGCCTTCACAAATTCGGGAAGCCTCCAGGAGAGCCGCAGCAGAGGAGCACAGCCCTTTGCTTTTAGGTATCATCACGCTCTGTGTGGCTTCGTTGGGCACTTTTTGAGTTTCCACCTCCTTTGTGCTGGTGCACTTTGAGACGCTGAAGTCGCAGAGCACTGGGCAGCACATGCTCCTTCTTGCCTCCTCTCTGGGGACAGCAAGGGACACACAGGAGGTGTTTCTTGTATCTGCAGAAGCAGACTTTATATATATATATATATATATATATATATACACATTTTATTTTTAAAGCCTATACCCAAATGCTTGCATGCTGCAGGAGAAGGAAAACATTAAGGTGGCCCACAGAGTGGACGAGCCACAGAGCTGCAGCCCATGCGCCCTGCCAGGGAGCCTGGTTGGGCTCTCCCGTGGGAAACCCTATCATCTGGCACACTTAAAACTAACCTGGACAAAGCAACACCAAAGGGAATCATCCTGCACCAGACAGCCTAGCAAATATTCTCTCTCTTTTTCCACCCTGACAGCAAGTGATGCTCAGCCACATTTCAGCTCCCCAAACTTTGAGTGCTGATTTTGCTGCATCTCCCGTGGCTGGGCAGGATTTCTCCAGCACAGAAAAGGGACTGGGAGTATTGTTGCACAGGAGCTGAGTGCTGCAGGAGGGAGAAAAAGCTGGTAATATTTTGCCGAGCATGCCCTGGGGCAGCAGCTCAGTAAACAGGGAACAGAAGTACCTTTACAGCAACCTACACCGAGGGTTGGAGGAGCAATTTCAACTGCTGAACCTTCCCAAAAGGGCAGGTTTAAACCAAATATGCAGGATCCAGGGAGTACAGTGAAAAAAACAGAACATAGAACAGTCTGCAGCCCGATAGTGAAAATACACAGGGGGAGGTCTGTTCTGGTATCACAAAATTGATCCAGGAAATTTAGATGCTGGGAGCATCAGTTGCTGCTCAAGGAGCGCAAAGACAAAAAGGGAGCAGCCTCTGCCACAATGCAGAGAAGCCCTGAAAACACAGGGAAAATTAAGGAAATTTGGGAGCCAATGGAAGAAATCCACCTCTGCAGATTTACCCCCCCACCTCCCAGCTTCAATACCAGCATGCAGAAACCAAAGTAAGGCTGGGCACAGCAAAAAAAACCCACCCACATTCTGCTAAAACACAGAAAACCCTTCCCGCCTTGCCATTTCCCCAGAAAACGCTGAATCCCAGCCCTCTGCTCACGGAGGGAGGGTTGGGGGGGGGGGATAGAAAAAAAAAATAATAACCATTCCATAGCAACACGGAACAAGCTGTACCGCAGCTCTCCTCAGAGAGAGTTTAGTGTTTTTTCAGCTGCAGAATCCTTGCTTGCAGCCGCTCGGCTATTGAAGTTTTCCCCCAGCACAGCCACTGCAGAAGAGCGAGGCAGGCAAAGCGCTGCGGCCGCCGCCGCTCCCACCCTCTCCCTCTACCTGCTCCCAAGGTTCAGGGTCTCCCCAGCCCGCCGGCAAAACACGCGTCGCTCCTCAAACCTTCCTGGCGGCACAACGGCTGAGCATCCCCCCCCAGCATCCCCCGCTGCCCCCCGGATAAGCTGAGCCTATTTAAAAATAAACCGGGCTATCGCTTACCCTGACCGGCGAGGTTGCAAGCAAGGATCCAGCTGCTGTTGAATTCACCTAGTTTCTTTGAAATAGAAAGAAAAGCGCTCTTCCTCCTCCTCCTCCTCCGCTCGTGATCTTCGAGCGCAGCCGGAGCCCAGCCTGCCTTCCCCTTTCATTAGCTGGACATGTGTCAGGTCCCGCACATCTGCGATTTCTCACTGCCTGGAGCCGCCTGTCCGATTCCAGGGAAACACAGATGGATCCCAGATGGGAAGGTCCTGCCAAACAGACCAGCTCTCCACCTTGCCAGAATACCCTGCTTTAGAGGCACACACCCTCGGCTCCCTGCCTGCTCCCTGCCTGTGCCGCGCTGCTGCCAGGCTGCTCGCCAGCTGATGTCACCAGGCACACACCTACCAGCGCCTCGCAGCCCGCCTGACATTAACTTGTTAAATACACGTAATTTGTTTATGGCCGGCACGAACAGCGAGACAGCGCCGGGAAGAACAGAGGCTTCGCCGACCAGCGCGGGCGCTGCCAACCCTCCCAAAAACCAGCTCTGCCTTATGCAGCACCGGGGGTACGTCTCCGCTCAAGCCCTCGGTTCTGAAATCTGGATAAGCTGTTGGGTAAACCAGAGGATTAATTTTCTGAAGGTTTCCCCGCGCACGTAAATCCTCGCTGTAAACTTCCCCCCCTCCCCAAACCAACAAGCCCAGTGCCAGAGTTTGCAGCGCTGAAAAGCTGGCATGTGGTAGCAATTAGAAGCAACAACAAAATAACAAGATACTGATGTTGCAAGGGTACCAAACGCAGACTGGAAAATTCAAAGGAGGGCAATTAAATGTGTAACATATTACTGGGATCGAAGAGGAAGTGTTAAAGGAAAGCGTAATTCCGAAATGTTTTATACGGGGAGTAAACTCCACACCGGGACCTGAGAGCAGGGAGGGAGGCTCGGAGCAGGAACCCACCGGACACAGCCGCATTTGAACATCTCCCCCTCCCACTAATGCACAGGAGTGGCGGCTCTGCCATCTACAAACGTCCCGGCTATCCTGAATAGCCGCTCCCCGAGGTGGGGTGTGAAGAGCAGATATTAACTGGAGGCCCCTGACTAATCCCATCAGCCCAGCACCATTCAGCCCGAGCCGGGCGCTGGGCAAACACGCATTTACACAACAGCTTTCCTGGCCACGCAGATGGGCGTCCCTGGCTGCCGGCTGTGCTGCCCCGAGAAGGGGCAACCACCCCTCCAGTTCCTGCCCCAAAAACCATCCTCCTCCCGGCTCCCATAAAACCACCCCAGGAGAAGCTGCACTTGCGTTTTGCTTGCAGACCGTGCACAGACACATTTTAAGATCTCGGCAGGGATTCACCACTCCAGTCCGTACAGCTGAGCAGGTTCAGGTCTTGATATTCTTCCCAAATCTTTGCAGGCCACACCACCTCTCCCTCCAGCTACTTGTTTGAGAACCAGGGACCTCTGTCCTTTCCCTCTGTCCTTTCCCAGGGCAGCAAAATAAGAGCCCAAGCTGAGGGATGCTGACTTCTCAGAAGTCCAGAAATCACACATGCCAAATTCTCCATAGCTGGTTGCAGGAATGACAGGATAGTTACTCATTCACAGACAGAAAATTCTTCTTTTTATGAAATTCCCAGTGCTCTGGCAGGCTACTGCTAACTGCCAAGCCAAGTCCATAAACCTTCTAGAGGTACTGCCCCCGCCCCATCCCACCTAACCCTTCACCCCCCGCTTCTCTGCTGCTTATTCCTAATTAGTTTAAGGTACCTCTGCTTCCCTTTGGGAGAGGAAAAGGCTGTAAAGGGAGAAAAGTGCTTTAAAGGAAGTATTAAAAAGCATTCTGCGAGCAGGCACGGCATGTGTTCATGAACACAGGGGCCACGATCTCCTGCAAAGGACAGGCCTCCCACTATAGGATGCTGGATGATAACTGCGGGAGCATTTTGGAAGGGACTCCGGTCTGCTGTAGGAACACACAAAGCTGCTGATTCCTTGGCTGGCTGCAGGCAGAGGGGGCACAGGTTTACAGCAACTATCCCATCTACAAACTTAACCCAAGAGCAGCAATTTCACATCCTTCAGTTAAAAAAAAAAAAAAAAAAGGAAGTGAATCACATTCAAGTATCAGCACATGGATACCTGGAGCATCCCACGAGGTGATGCTCAGCCAGCAAAGTGGGTTGGGAACAGGCACCCACTTCTTCCTGCACCTCAGTCCCTGCTGGTGGGGCTGCTGGCAAGCAAACACAATAAAACACTTAACTTCAGAAAGTTCAGCTTGCTGGGGCTCCTGACACTTCTGATGGAGGTTGCGCAAAATACTGAAGCTCTCAATATTTCATAAGCTGGGATGGAAAAATCATCTCTAAATTACACAGACAATGAAGGCAGATGCAACCCAAAGCAGCTCCACCAGCACCAAAACTAATAAAGTTATTTTCCTATGGAACTTGCATCTCATGACCCGCTCCCCTGGCGCCTTGCACTGTGAGGTCCCCAGCAGGAGCCCTCCCTGGCTGGGGTCATGCCGACAGCATAGGCTCTTATGTGATTTCTCTGATGTCTTATAAGAAGCGAGCTCATGTTGCAGCTTTGTCCCCAGTGGAGATGGTACCAGGCAGATGGATGCAGCCCTGTGCTCAAGGCATTAAGCATTCAGCATCAGACCCAGCTGTGCCCTGTCCAGCCCTGTCCCAACATCCCCAAACCAGCCTGAAACCAGCCAGGGAATTTGAAAGCTGACTTTGGTCTGAGTGAGAGACAGAGGGGTGAATGCTGTATGGCAAACAGAAGATGCTCAAGAGATGCAGCCTGGGAGCTGTCAGGTCTCTGGGTCCAAGTCATCACAAGAAAGCCGTCTCAGAAGGTACACGGGACAGCCTGAGCTCTGGGGGCTTTATGTGAGAAAGGTAACTAGCACCAGGTGGTCTCTCAACTTCTTTTTTAACTTAACTTAACCTGAACAGCTTGTAACATTTCACTTCACACAAACAAAAGCTGTCCCCAACTATGACAACTGGGTCCTAACTATCCTTTGTCAACCCATGGTCAAATAAATCTTTTCCCTGTTTTTACAACCTAAAGTAGTTTGAAATGTCAAAAACTCACACCGTTCCAAGTACTTTAAGTACAGTTACAGTCATGTGACTTTATAAACCTTTATGAAAATGGTTCACACTCTTTGTCATGGTGTCCACAGCCCAATGTCAACCAAAAACCCAACATCCTCAGGGCAATACATCCCCACTTCTGGCTAGAGAGGCAGGAATATGCCAGACCTCATGGCTCAGAATGAGGAAGATGCATGCACGTGTGGTTTTGGGCTCTTAAGCCATAAAAACTAAAGGTGGGGTCACCGGGGTGCTCTGAGTAGAAGCCATTGCAAAACCTCCTTTGAAAGGCTCCTGGATTGTGTTTTACACATGACCCACGTGCCTCAGCTCATCCAAAACATGAGCCATTCCTCAAATGAGACAGATCCACAGAGCCACAGGCAAGCACACCACTGCCTACTGGTCTCTCCAGCAACACCAACACGGCTGCTCCCGTTTTCTTCAAAGTCAGCCAGGAGACCATGTCCTGCTCAGCCACCACTTTTACAAACAGCACAGGGAAGCAGAGGAAACTCACTAAGAGAAGACAGTGAGACACAGAGTCACAGAATGGTTTGGGTTGGAAGGGACCTTAAAACTCATCCAGTTACATCCCCCTGCCCATGGCCTTGAACACTTCCAGGGATTCAAAGTTCACTTATCTACCGACCCCAAGCAGCATCTCACTGTAACCAAAAGGCTTCCCTGCTGCCCAAATACGCACTCAACCAGATTTTGGAGGCCAAATATCACCAGCACAGAGGAAGGAAGCAGGACTGCAGGCAGCATGGGGAAAACTGCTTTCCCCGGCTCACCATGCTGATCTGCTTCTGCTTTCTTCTCCTGGGAATGTTCCATGGAAAGAACGATGCAAACAAAGTTTGAACACTGGGAGCTATTGATACCTGCTGCTCAGTGTGGTTTCTGAGGAAAGCGAGGAAATCCAAAGAATTTTTCCAGTTTCCAGTGGAATTTTTATGCCTATCACAGCCCATTGCCACAGCAAGCAGAAGAGACTCAAACTGCTCCTGATTTCTCTGCTATCCCACACATATTTCATGACGTGCCTCGGCTTTATTTTCTGCCTGCTGTGTTTTTGCCTCGGAAAGAAACTTCACTTGAAATCACGGCAACCCTGGAAAGCCTTGGCCTTTTCAAGCTGACCACTTTCCATCGCACAGGAAAATAAATCCAAATGCACCGAGGCAGCCAAAGCCATTTATCAGGCTAAAGTAGGAACCATAAATTCATGCTAACTGGAATCTGATGGAAACCAATTGGGATCCTCCTACTGCTCCAGGCTCAGGTCTGGCAGGAGAGTCAAACATTTTATGGCCTTCTTTATGCCTTACAAGTCAGTGGAGCCAAGAAGGGCCTGCTCGTTTCGAAGGGATGCTGGTGGGGTTGCAGGGGAGACTTGGCTGACTTGAGTTCAAGCTCAGCAGACAAACATGAACACATCCCCCCTCAAAACGGAGATTAGACCCCTCCATTCTTGGTGAATTTATCACGTTTAACAAACATCCTCTTTTCAATACATCCGTTATTTGAATTAGCACATGGCAGATTACGTTAACAAGCTTAATTTGTCACAGAATCATAGAACGGTTTGGGTTGGAGGGGACCTTGAAGCTCATCTCATTTCACCCCCTGCCATGGGCAGGGACACCTTCCACTATCCCAGGTTGCTCCAAGCGCCATCCAACCTCAGCATCCTCACATGGAAGAATTTCTTCCCAATATCCCATCTAACCCTGCCCTCTGGCAGTTTAAAGCCATTCCACCTTGTCCTGTCACTCCAGGCCTTTGACCAAAGTTCCTCTCCAGCTCTCTTGCAGCCCCTTTAGGCACTGGAAGGGCCTCCAAGGTCTCCCTGGAGCCTTCTCTTCACCAGGCTGAACGCCCCCAGCTCTCTTAGCCTGTTTCCAGAGCAGAGAGGCTCTATCCCTCAAGGAAATCTAATTATATTGCCTCCTTCAGGAGTGAACATAAGCAGTGTTGGGCTTTTGTGCCATTTCAATACTGCCCAGAGAAGGGAAAAAAAACCCCAAACATATTAAAAGTTGGTCTTAACTAAGCTGGCAGAATTTTACATCCAGAAAAACTATAAACAGAAATTGAAAAAAAACAAACCAAATTAAACCAAACCAAACCAAAACCCAAAACCCAGGGCAACAATGATGCAACAAGGAACTAAGCACAGCTTAAGGAAGCTACTGAAATTTTACTTCTGGACACCCATGGGGGGTGGGGGGACACATGTCACCTAAGCAGACTCTGCCTTATTCCTGTGACCATAATGTAAAGAAAAAACAGGCAGTAACTGACATTCTGTCTAAAAACATCCCTCCAAAACAACAAACCAATTCTTAAATCTAACACCCTTGCTCTGATTAGAAATTCAAGCTTCTGTAGCTGTCACGGGTATTTAAACCAAACACAGAAATATGGAAAAAATGAGTAATCCTATTTGGAGAGAGTAAAATCCAGCCTGCAGAGGATTAATTCTAGTCCAACAGCTCTGCAGCTTGACAGTATTTTCCAGATCAATAGCAGTGCCGTTTGATTACAGAGATTTGTTAAAACACACACATCCACTCCCCTCCAATTGCCATTTCAGTGATGTTCATCTTTAACTGCCCAACACCCCAGTCAGGACCATTCGTGGCATGGGAAGCTGAGCTGATGGAGCTCTGCTGCAGCTTTCAGGCACCTCTCTACAATTTTGGAAAACCCAATTACCTGCCTAGATCTGACACTTTAGCACAAGTCCTTGCAGGGCCATCCCCTTTAGCATATGTTTATGGTGCAGAAATCTTCCCTTTTGCAGGTGAGAAAATCGGCCTTGAGAGCTGTGTCCTAGATCAGACACCCTACTTCGGGCTCCAAGTACTCCCTACCACCTCCCATATGGAAGATATTTAACAATTAAGAGAGCACAGCTTAAAGCTTATCGAAGCAGGACTCTTCAGCTGAACTTGTGCTCTGGGCCTTGTCCCAGAAAGGACAATCAAAATGTGAGCAAGAAAATGCAAGCCCTTTCCCCACGGCAGGGTCATCATGCATCCGGTTTGCTTCCAGCACTTCCCTCCATCAGTGACTTCCCTGCTACAGCCTCATGGCTTTTCGTGAGAAAGGCTTTTCCTCCTTTATCTTGGCCTCCTTTAATAGAAGCCTTTTTCCCAATTTCATCCCAAGTTTCCCTCCCCTCCAGTCCCTGAGACTGCTCATCTATGAGAGCTGCCAGGGCTCTGCTCCTCGCCTGATCCTTCAGAGGAGGAAGATGGTACCTCCCCACCACACAGCCACGAAAGGAGGGGTCTTTTCTCATTAATTAGTTGTCACTAACTTTGATTAAAGATATCCCAATTTCTCACCCAAACCACAGCCTGCCCTGCCCATAAATCACTTTAAAAAATTAAATCCTCAGCTGTTTTGTTCATTAAACCCAGGAAAACCACCACCCTAGGATTTTAAGGAGGGCTTCCCAGCAGCATCCAAGTTTGTTGCCTTTGCAGTTTAGCAGTAAACAGGGTTCCCTTCCTTCCAGCCTCAAAATGCCACACACACACACACCCCCAGTTTAAAACGCGCTTTGTTTAGGTTTTAGGGATTTTTTTTTTATTATTAATTTTTTAACCATTTCTCTTTGCACAGCCCACCTTTGCCAGCTCCCTCTCCTGCTTTCTGCTGACCTTTTGGACTTAACACTGGGTTTGGGAAGGGGAGAAGGAAAAAAAAAAAAAAGGAGAGAAAAAGAAAAAAAGGAGGGAAAAAACCCCCCCAAACCCACAAAAAAAGAAAAAAAGAAACAACCCAAGCACAGCCCTTTGCGCCTGGCCCGGCATTCCAGAGCTCCGCTCCCGGCTCCACCAAGTCTGATATAGTAGCACTGCTGGGAGCTATTAGTTTACGAAAAAACCAGCACGCCCACCCAGGCTCAGGCGGCTGCAAGAGGCTCCCCTTACCCCGCTGCCATGTGCCTCCCATCCTGCCCGGGGCTCTGGGAAAGGCTGTGGTTTGGCTGAGGGGGGGGAGCCAAGGGAAAAACAGCCGGGCGGTAAGAGTGAGGGGAGCGCAGAGGTCAGGAGGAGAGGGCTGGATATCATCCACATCCCGGCGCTGCCGCAGGAGAAACGATTCATTAATGAGATGCTTATTAAGAGAGTTCAGCCTCCATCCAGACCTTCCTTTTATCCTCACCGTTGTTGCTCCTTGTTTCCATGGTCTGTAACCACTTCTTCCTTTTAATCTCTTTTCTAATCTCTTTTTTTCGCCTTATTTTTGCTTCCTTTCTCCACTCTCTGCTCCCACCATCTCCCAGCCTCTCACCTGCCTCCATCCCTTCTTCCCAACAGCACAGACATTCCCCAGCATTCCCAACAGCTGATCCCAAAGATCAGCACACTCATCCCAACGACTGTAATGCCACGGCATGTGCCAAGCAAGCTCAGCCACCTGCCCAGGTGTCTGCCACCTGTCCTTGCTACCTACCCAGAAATAAAGCATACCTCAGCCTCCCAAAAACCACACAGCTTGGTCCCCTAATAGCTGCCAGCTCATTAGCCCAAAATGCCTGGTTTGGATGTAGGAGAGAGTCAACTCCCCAAAGATGAAGATCAGCTCTGTGGTGGGAGAGGCAGGGGGAAAGGAAAACAAACAGTGAAGCATCATTTTGGAATCATCAGGGGGTTTGAGATTCTCCAACTGGCTTTTATTAGGATTGCATCCATATTTTGGTGCCTAAAGGGGAAAAAAATAAAGGGAAGGACTTTTTTCCAGAGGTGCAGAGCAACCAGCAGGTTTCTTCCCGTGTCTCTGGAGTTCTTGGATGCAGCTCAAGGAGGAGCAGACACAGTGAATGAGGACCTGAAATTTTATTACCTTCCTCTCCTGGTGGAAGCAGAGCCTATTTGCAGATTTACAGCTCCTATTAACAGGAAATTCACGTTTACAAGTTTCCTGGAAAAGAAGACAGCATTCCTGTCTTACAAGATAGCTCGGTGGGGACACTGACTCCCAGGGGGAATTCTCAGATGGGTATGTGAGGCAGGAATGAGTTTGAGCCCTGTAAAACATCCAGACAAAAAGATAAAGCCATGGAAAAAAAAAAAAAAAAAAGAAAAAAGAAAAAAAAAGAAGACCAGAAAGAAAACAGTAATTCAGCAATTTGGTGGAAAATACACAGCAAGGCAGCACAGCCATGTCTGGAAAAATACTTTTGCAGCATCTGGGATTCACACTTCAAAGAAGTAAAAGAATTTTAGGAGAATGAAAAGCCATATTCCAGCTAACATGAATTTTTCTCCTCTGGTCCAACTCTCTTGTCATTCCCATTACACTGTTCCTCCAAGAGTCACAGCCAAGTTCAGCCCACGATCCCCCTGGGGTGGGCCCTTCCCTCTCAAAAAGGGCACACATGGGACCATAATGGTGTCTGGTGGTGCTGCTGGATGCACCAGGACCTGTAGGATCCACCAGGATCCATCCTTCCCCCTGAACTCAGCACCAGATCAAGCTGAACACACCATTTACTGCCTTCAGCAAGCAGGAGCCCTGGGCCTAAACAGCCCTATCTTGTGAAACTTGGACTTAAAAGACCTTTTCCTTCCATATGGTTATTAAAAAAAACACCAAAACCAAACACAAAATCCCAATATTCTTTCCAGAATTACATAAAACAAGAAGACATCAGGACAGCCAAAGGTCAAGCAGCCAGTGCTCTACCGTGATGCCAAAGACCAGACTCAAATCAGTAAATATTTATTTAGGCCATGCTGTATAATTTAGTAAAGACAAATATGGAGCATCTAAGGGTCATTTCTGATCTCCTGAGAACATACTGGCCCCAAGGAAAGTCTTGACAAATGGACATTTTCCAAGAGAAGAACGATCCAATTACAAGACCCTTCTGAAACAAACTTGTTTAACCAAACATAACAGGTACAGAGAATCGGGCCTCAAAAAACCACAGCTACCTTCTCCCAAGAGAGAAACAGCTGAACAAGACCAGGCTGACTCAACCCACCCAGCCTTACAACCTTTCAGGAATTCACACGCAGAAGCTTGAGACAACCCAGCTCACAACTGCTGCCTCAGGTCCCTCCAACAGCACCACAGCTGTTCCCAACCTCCCAGCTGCAGCTGTCCCAGCACAGATTTAGGGTGACCCACCTCACCCAGAGCTGCCCATCCCTGGTTGTCTGTGCTCTTTCTACACCAACCCAGCAGCACTAACAACAAAAATTCCCCGTGGAGTCAGAGAGATGGGGAGGAGAGAGTCATGCAAAGTTCCTGAAACTTATTTTTCCACCCTAAGTCCTTAGCAGGAAACCATTTCTAAGGAGCTGCCTGCCCTGGATCCAAGCATTTCACACCCAGGTGCCGCTGTCCCTCTGCAAGGGGATGGAAGCTCAAAGAGAAGATTTTGCAATAGGCTGAAAGCAGCATCTGCTGAGAGTATCACATCAAAGAAGTCAGGTATCTCCTACCCCGCACACTGGTTGTACGTGTTCAGACAACTTCAAGAGCCAGAAGCAGCCAAACATTTGTATGTTGAAGTTAATTAACGTACACAGAGCGAGAAACCAAACCTCAGATTTACTAAACTTGAAACTTCAAAACTCATCAACATCTTGATTTTCTACACCTTAAGTTATTAAAAAAATTCTCAGGGGGAAGAACAAGAAAGAAACACCTTAAATTAAGAAAACAGTAATAAAAACCCGAAGAAGGAGATGAAAAAGAGATTCACCAGCAAAGCTTCTCCAAAGTAGGGTACGAGTTGATGGCAGGGGCGGTTAAACAGCAGCGTTCTGGAGAAAGCTGATTTGATTTGGCTGTTGCTACTGAGAAAAAAAAAAAAAACAGAACCAAAAAACTAAAACAGCTTGAGCATACATCCACTTCCTCTCCATTTCATTAATCCTGAGGTGAAACCAAGTTTATTGCGTGTGATCCTTCTTTGGGGTGTCCTCTGCCCAGGTGAAGGAGCACCCCCAGGGCTGCCCTTAACCTCTCCCAGCTGTGTTTTGCTGAAGGGCTCCACCTGCTCTTGCAGCTGCAGTTCAAGGCAAGCACCTGTCCAGGCACAGCCCTGCCCTGTGCTGCAGGGGGGATCAGAGGTACAGCAGCTCCTGCCCTACTTAAGGCCCCGTCAGTATTCAGGTTGTGAATGCTGGGTTTGTGGTCAATAGCCTGCCTGCTTTGGGCCCGTGGAACCTGAAATGCTCAGCTCGGGAACCTGAAAAGCTCAGCTGGGCAGCTTTTCAATAAAAATGAGCCCCTGGAGGTGTAGAAGATGAGTGATGGACCCACCACTGGTCCTACTCAGAACAGACCACCATCAGGGTGTTCACTTAAACCAGCTGCACACCCCGCACACAACAGCTTTGGGTGGCACCAACCCAACCAGCAGGACAGCTGCAGCTGTGCCCAGGCATCCTGATGGGTTCCAGGCTGGCAGGATGCTCCAGCTGTGATAGGGGAAGGGAGACCATCCTGCTGTTCAGTGCTGACATCTGACCTGATGCTCCAAGCTACAGCGTGAGTACTTGGGATTTTACTTCTCCAGAAAAATTGATGACAAATACTTACCCTATAGGGAATGTCATTATCAGCAGAGCAAGAGAAGTACTGAAACTGTTTTTTTGAGAAATTCTTACAGCAACATGTCAAATAGTACCTCTCTTCAGGTTAAAACCACAGTCTGGGCAGGCTTCTAATCCAACAGTTCATTCTTCTTGGAGGCTCCTCACCACAAAGCAGCAGTGTAATACATCTATCAGCTTAGCAGTGCTGCTTCAGCATTTCTCTGCACCATTTTCCTGCAGGTCCTTGGTCAACGATGGTAATGTTTATATTAGGAACATGAAAGTATGTAACTATCTGTCTACAGGTTGTAGAGGCAGATAGTGCACTTAAAAAAAAAACCCCAAACCTGCTTTCCAATAGGCTCCAAATGTCTGGAAACTACAGCATCAGCTGAAGAAGCTATTTGTTACTTAGCAGTGATTTTTAGATGACTTAAACTGAATTCAGCCTTGTAGGAAGAAAATCCATGAGCTGTGCTCAAGGCCAGGCTGGACTGGGCTCTGAGCAACCTGGTCTAGTGGAAGGTGTCCCTGCCCACGGCAGGGACCTGGAATGGGATGAGTTCTAAGCTCCTTTCCAATCCGAACCGTTCTGTGATTCTACATAATAAACTTTTGGGAAAAAAAAAAAAGAGATAATTTGAGGGCTAAATTAGATCTTGCAAAGCCAAACTGACAGGAATTAGTTCCAGAAAGGAACTGCAGGGTCAACTTCTATTGACCATGCAAGACCCTTATGCAAACTGAAAGGTTTTCCTGCCTGTTTGTTTTGGCACATGGAAGACCTGCAAGTTCACTCCCTAAGGTTCACACCAACGACAGAGGCTGTTAAATGCCAGGACAAGTCTTGGAGATGAGATGTTTGAATGGTAGGAAGTGCTGGAGGTGCATCCTACTACACTTCTTCCGTATGTTCAGGAGTCAAGTCAAATCAAGCAGACATTTGTAAAAGCTCCTCTTGGGTCCCTTTTCCAAACACCTGCATCCCTGTGTCTCCTGGGTGGCTCAGCACATCTCTGCAGGCAGGAAAAGTTCATTATCAAAGTGGAGTGTGGCTGTCTTCCTCACCCATGCAGAACAGCTAATCCCAAAAGGATAATCCTGCTTTCATGAAGAAACTATGGGAATTTGATACAAATTTTATAAAAGCCCTACTGCAACATTCCTTAGTCTCTGGGACTGGATGAGCAACCTCTGAAATGAATTTTGCATGTGCCTGTCTCAAGCTGTGGAAGGTTAACACGTGGCAGTGAGAGCAAACTGCTCTCTCGTGTTTGCAAGACACCATTAAATCTGTAACAGCGCTGGAGACAAGCTTCCCATTCCTCCCCAGACATCTGCGTGCCACCCTTCCAACAAAATGCCTCATCCTCTGCCTGCCAGAGGAGCCAGAGGACACCACAGTCTCCAGCTCATCCAACTCCATCTCTCCAACTCACAGCATGCTTCCCAAAATGGGAATGGCCATGGTAGGGATGACCTGCCCCCAAGACAGTGGATCAAAAGCTCCAGCTGATTTCATACAGCCCAATGAAGAGCTGGGAGATGGCAGGAACTGAGTCAAAGCCAGTGTGGGTTGGAGTGCAGCTGGTGAGCTCCGAGATGAACCTTCTAGCCTCTGCCAAACTGAGAATCTGTGTCAGGTTTTGTACTAAAAATAACCCATCAGATTTCAAAACAGTTCCTCATTACAACTTAGGTGTTGAAATCCACTCTATGCCCATCGTACAGAAATCCTCAGACGCTTTTTTCTGACCTCATAAGACCTTGCTCCAGCACCAGAGAAGAACCCAATGAATTGACATTTCAACACTTTCTTTTACCCTCAAGTACAAACACACAACTGCTGAGAAAGAACAGCGATGCTCTGACCTGACACAGCCAGTCGTGTTGAGGGATAATTCCTGCGCTGTATCAGTGACTGGAATTACCAGAGCTTTGCCAACAGCTTAATGAGATGGAAACTCACACTCCCCCTGCCAGAATTTGTTTGTTGGGCTATAAACTATCTGGATGCCCTGAATATTTTGCTTCTGTGTTATAAAACAGGTGTGAAGAGGTGCATCTCCACTCAGGGAGCTGCTGCTGGGAGCGGCACAGCCATTTGGATGAGATCACTGGTGGCAGATTGAGATTCCTGGTGTGCTGCACGTGCACAGGGAGATCTGTCCATTGGCTCCTCCTCGCCTTGGCTTTCACCAGAACAATGTTCAGGAGTAGTGATGAAGTCTACAAATGTTTGTTTGGTGTCTTTTTTGTGAGCATATTTTACCCTAAAAATATAACAAATTTCATTTCATTAACTTTGTACCAAACTTAGCTTTTTTAATTAGAGGTACAGGGCTCGAGGGAAGCTGCTTTAATTATTAAATGGGAAATAAAACCTGATGAACACAGTAGCTGCAGGGACTGAAGACTTTACATTTAAATTAAACTCATAGCAGTTTAAAATCTAAAAATCACCTGCTCAACATTCTGTGGGCTCTGATAGTTACTTACCCATTCACATGCACAAAGAGGTTTTATTTTCCCTCACCACACAGGGGGGAAAAAAAGGGTTTGTTCAATGAGACAAACATATTCAAGAAGCAAATGGTCAGAGAAGTGCCTGGGAACATTTTTGCACTGCAGTGCAATACCAGTGCAAGGCCAAACTTCTTCCTAAGAAAATTCCATAAAATTAACTTCTTGGTGCAGACAAAGAGGCAAGACCAAGATTTCACAGAAAAAAAATCATCCCCTTGAGGGTGGGGGGAAAGGCCAACCAGTGTATTGTGGAATGTGGAAACTAAAGTGGGCCAAGGGCAGTAACCTGGAGTCAGATGTTTGCAGCAGAGGGGTAAACAAACAGCAGGAAATGGACGCAAGAGATCCACCCAAAATTCCATTTTATGGGATGCAGCTCCTGATACCCCACACTCAGGTTTACAAGCTTTAAACAGGCACTGCCTGTTTCTCTAAATTCTTGCTTCCCTTTTCTGTGTACAGCTGCATAGGTGAGAGCTAGCTTGGCTTCCACGAGATGGATGCACAGATGAGAGCAGCAAACAGGCCAAGGATCTGTTCCTGCCTCTGTGCTTCTCCATCCCACAGCCCTGAACCATTCCAGCTCTGTGAAGGTCCTGGGGATGCCCTCCCAGATCTGCTAAACTAGTTTTCTTCAGGGTTGCCACAAACTTGCCCAATATTTTTCTGGAACCATCCTCAAGATCGCTGACTTTTCTCTCCATTTCTAAGAAGATCTGGCAAAAAAACCCCAACCATCACAGAATGATAGAATTATCAAAGTTGAAAGAGGCCTTCAAGATCATCTAGTCCAACCATCAGCTCAGCATCACCATAATCACCCCTAAACCATATCCCCAACTGCCCTGTCCAAGTGTCTCTTGAACATTTCCAGAGACAGTGACTCCACCACCTCCCTGCGCAACTTCTTCCGATGCCTGACCACTCTTTCAGTGAAATATCTTTTGTAATAACCAATCTGAACCTCCTCTGGCACAACTTGAGGCTGTTTCCTCTAGTCCTTTCACAGCCTCCTTTCAGGGAGTTTGTAGAGACTGAAAGTGTAATTGGTTCAGGGCAGCGGAGGCCTCCACAATGAGGATGTCAAATTTAACACAATTTTCATCTATGAATAGGGAAGAGAAGGGATTAGGGGGGAAAAAAGGAAGCTAGAAACCTGGATGCATCTGCTTGTACACACACACAACCCTGGCACAAGCACGAACACACACTCAGAGATGCGCCCAGGTGCAAACAGGAGGAAGGTGTTCAGGTGACACAAGTGACCTCAAGCTAAGCCCAAAAGGTTTTTAGTACTTCCTGAGCTGTGGTGGTTTAGAAGCAGGAATGCCTCCCTGAAAGAACGTTCCTGAAGCTGGAAGATGACATGGATTCACGGCACAACGTAAAGTACAGCGCGTATCGTTACTCACCACGGAAGGTGATCCATCAGCATCTGTAGTGCGAAGAGGGAAGCAAACAGCAGAAGGAAAGCAAAGTGCTAGAAAGAATTTCTGGCTCGAATTTGCTGCTTTAAATCTCCCTGTGAACACGGGCTGTGTGCTGCAGAACGCCACGCTCACACCGTGAAAGCAAAATGGGTACAAGGCTTCCATCCAACTCGGATTTAATGGCAGGGAAGACAGATCCGCTCTTTGAGAAAAAAATCCCAATTGTTGATTTCTATTTTGTCTGGCGATGGAGCACAGTATTCCTCCTTCCTTCCTGCCAAAAGCAGTGGAACTATGATGTACTTTAAAGTAATTACAGTAGCTCATCCCAGAAGTGGCTGCATTTCAAACGAGGTAGGAGAAACAGAAGTGGGGAACCGCCTGCTCCCTGATGAATGCTGAACCTGCCTTCAGACCTGGGGATTAAAAGGTGCTCTCCAAAAAAAACCACCATGTTTGCTTCCAAATTACCTGTCTAATTTGTCTCCCTTTGGTCTGTCTAATGCTGCTGCACCTCCAAGCTATGGCTGGCAAATCCGGGGCAGCATGGCCTAATGTGGCATCCATGGGAAGGAGCTGCCCTCCTACAGAGAGACTTGGCTTAATCCAGTTTGCTGGTTTTTTTTTTAATTGGTGCATCCCTGACTCCTCAGTAAAACTGGCAAATGTTTGGCTGTGCCAACCCTGTACCCCTCTAAACACTGCAGTATGCCTGGAAATGTTCGGTATTCTCATTATTGGGAGAACAGCCATAATTATCCAAATAAAACTATTACTATACTGAGCCGTGTATCACAAATAGAACTTAATGGATTTTATTACGTCCCA
The DNA here is from genome assembly GCA_035583135.1 of Lophotriccus pileatus. Lineage (NCBI taxonomy): Eukaryota > Metazoa > Chordata > Aves > Passeriformes > Tyrannidae > Lophotriccus > Lophotriccus pileatus. Next base: position 2,247,036 of record JAWWES010000051.1, read on the forward strand.
GGAAGCAAGAGCTACAGAAGGAAAAGTATTGCTAAATGTGCCTTGCTGCTACCTATCAATTTCTCCTCAACACTCAGCACTTAAGAAATACCCAAAGAAACACACTGCTCCCACTGCATAACTTTTGCAAATTCCCCTCCGAGCTCTCCCCCTTTAGCCAGCTCGCCGGGTACGTTTCAGCAGCTGAAAATTAAAGGGTCACAATATTGAGCCTTCAGGTATCAAGTTCACAATGGAAATAGCAGCTGACACAGAAAGGGTTCCGCTGAGCCCGACAGTGATAATTCTGTTGCCTCAGAGCTGGAAGCAGCTCCCTTACACAAAGTTAGTTATTTAACTCAGCGAGAAATGAAAGAAAATGCCACAGCCGTGGATTTATTCCTTATGCAGCCTTCTTGCAAGTCACACTATAAACTGGAGACAGGCTAACAGTGAGAGTCTTTAACTCTGGCTGCAGCATCCTCTTAAATCCAAACAGCTCCCTGTCAAGTGCTGGTGAATGCGGTGATCAAACCCATCAAAGCTCTTCTACTGGAGCCCAACTTCCAGAAAACAGGTGCCAAACACAACTAGATGCCTCCAGTCCAACAGCAAGGGACGACAAATCTGGGCTGTCTAACAGCCACCAGCCGGAGTGGCCTCACGGAGAAGGGCAGGAACAAGGAAGGCTTGTGTGGGGCCCTGGGAAGCCAGCCAGATACACCTGCTTCCCATCCACCCCTCCTCACGTCACCCAGGAAAAGCCATCTTGCCACCCTTGGGGACTTCCCACCTGGCCGCACTCCGAGGTGACAGCCCAGGCCTGCTGCTATCTCCCAAACAGATGCATTTTGCTCTCCTGAGAGCCTCCCACATCTTATCTGGCTGGCTGTTCCAAAATGTCGGTCGCCAAGTCCAGCTAAAACCACTTTAAGCTCTTTTAGGCAACCATTCCTGAGAGCTTTTTGGCAGGGGAGCGGGGAAGGCGGAGTGGCAGCCCCACAGCGGGGTCCCCCTCGCTGTCCTGCCAGGGATGGGCACGGAAAGCACCTCCTGCACCCTGCTCTGGAGATGCTGTAAACAGGACCTGGCACGGGAATGGATGTACGGTTTACAGAGATGCCTTGCTTCAAGCAAATTCGCCTCTCAACACATGGCCAAACTCTCACACAATAAATTAACTATTTGGCAGCCACCAAACTACTGCTGGAGCCAAACCAATTAGGGTTTAATGTGATCCCAATTTCCTATTTCTGAGACGGGGGTCGGGGAGGCGGGGCGGGGCAGAATGGGGGAAGAGGAGGGAGGGAGAGCAAAGTAAATCCCCTCCTGCTTTATAAATCCTTGCCAATCATCCCAGATAAACCTGTCACCCGGAGCTCTAAATCTGTATTTGCACTCGTGTGCTCCGAGGGACGCGATGGGAAAAGGCGCGTCGGACACAGCCAGGCTGACTCCCCACATGTGTTTTCCATACTTGGGAAATTCAATCATTTAAAAAATATTTACTAAGCTTTGTCTTTAATTAGAAAAACATGACGGCGGATAAGGCGAGTTATTGTTTCTAAACTGGAAATGTCAAGAGATCCTCGTGATGTCAGAAGATGAACCCCATTGCTGACCCACGGACGCGCTGCCAGGGCCTCAGAAGTTCCGAAGGGTTCTTTTTTTCCATCTCCCCTCAAAGTTCAGCGCTTTTCAGTCACAATTCATCAGTGGCTTCTTGGCCCCCACCAAAGCTAATCAGGGAGGAGGAGGAGGAGGAGGGAAGGATCCTGCAGAACTTCTGCTAAACGCGGTGTTTTAATACAAACGAGTTTGCACAACAGGGGAGGAACAGAGGAGCCATTTGTCTCCTTTGTGTTTTAGCATCCTGACTCTGGTACCTCCCCTGCACAAGCAATTACCTGCCCTCACCTAAGATAAGCAAATTAATCTCACCTGCACCTGGAAATGCCGCAAGCTGAGATATCCCCAGCCTTTAAAGAGGTGTTAAATTAAATTTCTGCTTAGCCAAGATCCAGGAAAACGCTTTCTCTCAGCCGCAAAATATTACAGCCCACAACGCTCCCCTAAGAAAAGGAAGCTGCCCGTGCTCCAAGCAGGCAGCCACGAGTTCTGCCTGCCCAGGTCCATGCGTGACCATGCAGCTGTACCCCACACTACAGCCCCTCTTCCACCCCTGATCCAACACCCCCAGCCAGATCCGGAGCGGCTCTGCGGGCAGGATGCACAACTTAAAGAGGCATAAAGCAAATATTTGCTGGCTCACAAACGAAAGATAGCTGGGATGTAATGGGTTATCAGGCTCGTTTGTGTGCTCACCGCTCCTGTTCAGGTGACTGAAGAGGCTTTGCCGGCCAGGTGGGTGTCAGGCAGGGTCCCTGGACTGGCTCCTCGGCGCTGCCAAGCTGTTGTCTACCACCAGCCCGGTCCCACCGGTGCCAGTGCTCAACCCAACCATCCCCCAGCAGCCCTTAGCCAGACCACCCCACTCTCGCATACAGCCTTCCTGTTTCCTTTCCTTTAGGATTTGATACCTCCCGTGGCCTCCTGTTAGAAAAAGGTGGGACAAAACACACATAAAAGCCAGGTGGGAGTGTCCCAGGTGATATATTTTGGAGGAACTTCCTGCTACAGCAACCAGGTGCACTATAAGGAAGTGAGAGACCAATTCCCAAGAGATCTTGAGAATTAAAAAATACAGATAACCAGGAAGGAGCTGGTATTGTTGTGAACAAACTGGTGTGTCTATCAAGTCCACTCGGGGAAAACCAGTAGTAAGTTTGCAGGCATTCACTAAGTATTTGTATTATTATTTTATTTCTGCAGAAAAACAGGCTAATGCTGCATTTTCCATTCATAATCATACCTGTAATGAGAGAATTCTCTAATACTTTTGAAATATATTTCAACAAGCTTCAAAGTGTCACCTATGGACCTAAAGTCAAGCCAAGAGCATGCCATTTACCTTCTGAAAATAGCCCTGCAACCCAAGGCTGAGGGCTATTAGCAACAACTCGCTTAAATATCAACATAAATCTACACTGGAGAAAAGCCCTGCCTTAATAGTCTGGTCCTTTAAATTACACCAAGACTGCAAAGCGTGTCTTTGAGGAAAACATATGTACAGATTTTGACCTCAAAGTCCAATTGCCAGAAAAGTTACCACCTGTAGAAGTTAGTGCTGCTCTCTCTAGAAAAACATGAAATGGAGTAAAGGTTGTTTTAGCTCTAAGGTCAGGGTTGATTAACATGGAGCGCACAAATACAGCCAAAATGATGTCCAGGACACCTCTGTAGCTGAATCAAACATGTGGGATGGGGCAGGGAGAGATGGGAAGGTGACAGGGACTCAGGAGATGTTTTATGCCCCAGGCACTGGCTGTACAAGTGCCTTCAGAAAGCAGTTTTCAGTCTGGAAGAGTTCCAGGTAAACTGCCTGTCTGGGTGGAAACCCTTCCTCTGGGACTTTCTGCATTAGACTGGGAGAGACAGATTCACTTCTCATCTTTGTGAATTTTACAGCCACCTCCTTCTTCTGAAGGGGAAGGGTTTACCTCTGATTCTTGCCAGCAAAAACGAAACCCGAGCAGTCCTCCCCCCCTTCCCAGTGTTTTCACAGCAGCCTCTCCAGGTAGCTGTGACACCTTGGCAGCTCAGGCCAATGGAAAGGACTCAACTCACTACTCCACTCCAGTCCTGCCTTTAACAGAGCCAACTCCATGAGCTCTATGTGAAGTACAAGCTCTTTTACGTCCTCAGAGAAGCTGCAAATCAAAAACCTCTTTTTTTCTTTTCTCTGACTGCTTTAAAAAGTGACTTTATTTCACTATCCTGAACACTGGCATGAGGGAAGAGTAACACCTTTTATTTTACAGCATATGAAAATCAAGACTAAGTCCTCAAATGATCCATTTTAATTTTTGCCCATTGGAAATATCCATGTAAGAAAAGCGTATTCTTGGGAGTCAGTATGTGCCTTAAACTAATATGGAACATCCCAAAGTTTCAAAGCAGTCCCACATTTCTTCTTTGTTTCCCGATTATCAGTTTCACACTGAGCACTGATCCATTTCTCTGTAACACACCACCAAAGAAATCAAAAACCTCCTGACATTGCCAGGATCTCTATTTATAATACAGCAGAAATCACTGGGCTGATAACCAAGGTAGTACAGATAATTTGTGCTTATAAAAATTAGGAGCCTACAGCTGATTATTAACTTTCTTGAGACCAAAGATAAAACCCAACAGTGTTCTTGGGCAGACACCAGGCCCAAGAACTAAGTGATGTCTTATGCCAGCATTCAGCCTGTCCAATATCTGGCAGAGACACTTTCCACTAGCCCATGTTGCTCCAAGCCCCATCCAACCTGGTCTGGGACAATTCCAGGGATGGGGCAGCCACAGCTTCTCTGGGCAACCTGTGCCAGGGCCTCCCCACCCTCCCAGGGAAGGATTCCTTCTCAATATCAGATTGCAAAACTGAGCAGCCACATATACATCCATACGTTCCTGTCACCATCCAATAGAATATTCAAACCACTTGCCCGGTGTTGCAGAAAGTGTCATAGCTGAGAGAGGAACCGGTTTGACACACCCACCCTGAAGCTATGACTGAGGGACGAAATCCCTGTCTCCCTTGGCTTCAATTACTTTTTAGCAGGATTTCAAAGGTCTGTCTCTCCTCCCAGTGCTCAGTCTAAGAGAAACAGGAAATCTGACCAGTACACGCTGTGAGCAGACACGCTGGATAGGATTTGTTTCATCTACCTCCTCGCTGCCAAAGCCTAAGCCAGCTCCTGGACTTCCCTTGCAGTCAATGACAAAGCCCAGGCACCTCCAGTGTGTAATTTGTCTCATCCAAAGAGACATGTCCATGACTGGAGTGAGGAATCACCCTCAGAAGTGCCTTTCTCCGATGTGACTTCAAAGAGAGCTTGGAAAAAGATCAGGCTCAGAGGGCTGACTTTGGATAGCAAGATTAAAGCAGATGATCTCACATGAGCTCCTTCTGTAGGGCCTTTTCTTCAAGGCTGACAAAATGAAGAGCCCTCCCTGCCAGCCAGCTTAGGAGCCAGCTTCCAGGGCTCTCCAAATCCACATGGATGTGGCACAGCTTGCCCACCGCTGTGCCCTCCTCCTGCCACAGCCACCTGGGCTATGTCAAGTCCGCAATCTTTGACAGACTAACACTGTAACTGCCTTAAGGGGTAACAACCTCACCCCCAGCATCTCCACACACCTCGCACTAAGCAGCACAGTAAAGTATAAAACCACCCTCTGCAACTTCTGTAACTTGGTAACTCCTTCTCCACATTGAGAATGCAGCTTCCAGGGTGGTTTGCACATTAGCATCAGGATCTATCTTACATTGCTTCCCTATGAGCAATCACACTTCGTTTTAAAATTCCCTCATTTCCTGAGCTTTAGGATGTGCTTTTAACTGCTTTTCTTCCTTCCCTGACCTATGACTTATCCACAGAGTCATCTCGAGGCTGTGATGCAGTCTGTGCATAAATGGCCCATCCAGACTGACAGTGGATATCAGCCACCCACAGACACCACGGCTATCTGGCACCTCGCTCCTCCTCCTGGGACGGTTCACCCTCCATTCCAAATTGAGGATAAACAAGCACAGATGAGGAAAACGCTCAGAAGGCTGATATGGTGAGAGGCACAGACTGGCCATGCACTGTGCTCCTTGGCAGCAGCACCAACCTCGTGGCTTTCAGAGAGCACAGATCTGGCAACGAACCTCCTGCTTTGGGAAATTAAGGAAAAATGGAGCTGGAGATATTCACCTTCCCTGGTCCAGGCCAGAGAGGATACTGCAAGGGACAGGATTCATGTACACAGGATTCACACACACACAGGTCACTGCCCGTCTGAGTGCCTTTGGTTTGTGGAAGCAAAAACACTCCTGTCTCAACTCTGCTGTGGATATTTGACTGTGGCAGGACCCACTGGGATATGGACATACTTTAGTGGTGGGCTTGGAACGTGGAAAGTACCAGGAAGAGAGAAAAACCACTTTGGTCACAACACCTGAGGTCTGGCACGGCCGAACCCCCCAGCCTGAGACAGTGACCCGTGTTCTCAGCCACCAAACCCCTGTTCCCAGACACCAAACCCCTGTTCCCGTGTCACCAAACCCTGCCCCCAGTCACCAAACCCCTGTTCTCAGCCATCAAACCCCTGTTCCCAGACACCAAACCCCTGTTCTCAGCCATCAAACCCTTGTTCCCAGTCACCAAACTCCTGTTCCCAGCCACCAAATCCCTGTTCCCGGTCACCAAATCCCGTTCCCCCGTCACCAAACCCGTGTTCCCGTGTCAAGACACCCCTGTTCCCAGACACCAAACCCCATCCAGCCTGCAGACTGAACACAAACCCACGTGCTGGGCTGTGTTTGCAGGTGAGGGTGCCCGAGGCTCCGCCCGAGAAATCCCGACAAGCACACGCTCAGCAACACCCCCCCGACCGAGCATCTCCCGGCCGATTTCGGTCCAGCCCCGCTCGGGGGGCTCAGCCCCGCTGCCCCCGCCCGGCTCGGCCCTTCGCCCCCGGCCCAGCAGCGCCTCGCCCGGTCCCCCCCCCCCCCGACACACACACACACACCCTGCTCCTGGATCTTACACTGGCAGCTTCCCGGGATCCCCACCATGGCCCGGCTCCCCGGCGCCTCCTCGCCCGGCCCGGCCCTTCCCCGTGACGAGAGCGGGGGCGCGGCTTGGCCGGCCCGCCCCGGGAGCCGGGAAGGAAGGGGATGGCAAGGGACGGAGCTGGTTTGTGTGTCGGTTCGGGAGTGGATCTTAGCTTAACTGTGGTATTTAGCCTCCACAGAACCGTCTGGCCCCGTTCCTCCCTTCCGCTGAGGTCTCCCCAGCCCCTTCCAAAGGTGTAACAATACCCGTACCCGAAAGGTGTAACAATACTTGTACACAGACCCCCCCAAAAGGTGGTCCAGCACTTACACCCCCTCAAAGATGTTACAGTACCTGTATGTACCCCCAGAGGTGTT
>JAWWES010000051.1:2254051-2267716 GCA_035583135.1 Lophotriccus pileatus
ACCCCACCCCCAAGGATGTTACAATATCTGTACATACCCCCCAAAGGTGTTATAATACCTGTGCACACCCCCCAAGGTGTTAGAATACCTGTACACCCTCCAAAGGTGTTACAATACCTGTATATACCTCCAAAAGTGTTACAATACCTGAACATACACCCCCAAAGGTGTTACAATATCTGTACACCCTCCAAAGATGTTACTACCTGTACACACACACCCCAAAGGTGGTACAGTGCTTCTACCCCCACAAAAGGTGTTACAGTACCTGTACATACCCCTAAAGGTGTTACAATACCTGTATCCCCCAAAGATGTAACAATACCTGTACCCCGAGGGGTGTTAAAATACCTATACACCACTACCACCCCCCCCAAGGTTGTACAGTACCTGTACCCCCCCTCCAATGGAGTTACAATACCTGTACACCCTCCCCAAAGGTGCTACAATACCTGAGAAGGAAAATGTTTATCTGCAGCACAGCCCCAGGGCCACAGGTATTGTAACCAAAGTGTTTTTGCTCCCTCCTGGCACTTCCTACATTCCAAGTCCACCAGTAAACCACATCCACAAAATGTCCCAGTGAGTCCTGCCACAGCCAAATATCCATGTCAGAGCTGAGACGCTCCTACAAATTAAAACTTGCAGTGCATTTATCTCTGGTAGACGCCTTAAACCCCAGAAATGCCAGAGTTTGGGATCATGAGAGCTTCACTGGAGAGCCTGAGAGTCCTACCTGAGTTTTTCAAGGCTGCAGCCTCACAGAATTATGGAATATCCTGAATGGAAGGGACCACAAGGATCATCCAGTCCAACTCCTGGCCCTGCACAGACACCCCAACAATCCCACCCTGTCCCTCAGAGCATTGCCCAAACCCTCCTGGAGTTTGGCAGCCTTGGGGCTGTGCCCACTGCCCTGGGGAGCCTGTTCAGTGCCAGCCACCCTCTGGGGGAAGAACTTTTTCCTCATGTTGAAGTCTGATTGGCATCTGAAAACCAAGCACAATCTTGCTCCCATCCTGGAGGGATTTGCCATGGTAGGTTCCTTAGGGAAACTGCAGATAGGCCAGTCAGGGGTGTCCCGAAACACTTGGAAGTAGCTGTGGGAGAAAGAAATGCATGCAAGTCGGCTTATAGGCAGGGTTCCTCCTCCCAGCAATCAAATACATATATTATCCTGGAAGCAGAGCCAGGACCCAGTTTCCCACCAGTTAGCAAGTCATGCTGGTACCAGTGTGGCTCTTGATGCTGTGCCATCTCTTGGCTCAGCCTTGGCAGAGCTCGCTTCCAGTGAGGGAGAGCTCTTGGAATGGGGCAGGAATTCCAAGCTGGCTGCCCTAAGGCGCTATCCAGCCCCTCAAGGTGGTGCCTATATGAACAAGGCAGTGAGAGCTGTGAGCCCTACCTGGGGAAAAAGGGCACGGGGTCAGGGCTGCTGTCTCCCAGTAGGACCACACACCCGGTAAACTGGGATTGACCTGCCCCAGTTCTGGGCTGGTGCTTGCTGGGGAGCAGCCTGTGGAAAGCCCAGCACTGCAGCTTGGCAGTGATTCACTGTAGATTCCCAGGGAGCCACAGGCTCCATTTGAGTTTGCTGGCCAAGAACAGCATCTCCCGGGCCCAGATGTCCCAGGATGGAGCGGATCCAAATTTGCACTAAACCAACAGGACCATCCATCTAGTCATATTGTCCCTGTTTTAACTTTGTGTCTTTGCCTCCTCCCCTTGAGAGGCACCAGTGCTTCCTTGGGCCCTGTCTGCCAGAGCCTGCATCCCCCACACCGCTCTCATCTCCTGCAGCTTGGCTCTGGCCTGTGTTTACCACCCTGTCATCCCAGTGTCATCTACAGCCTCGCTGTGGCCAAATTCACACTGGTGGAGCAGAAAGGGCCATTGTGTGGGGTACTGATAAGGGCTTTGTTTTAATTTAGCTGGTCCTCTGTATGGGTTAACAGAGGCCTGTTAGGCCCTCAGAAGAAGAAGAGGTGGACCTGATGGGTTTTCGTGTGTTTCCCTGATGATGGATGAGAGATATGCACAGCTTAATTGGGGAAGAAAAACAGTTTGTGAGTCCAAGAGTTAGGGAGTGTGAGAGTTATGTTTGGTCTTGGAGTACTGCAGGTGTCCTGACATGGGAACGTGGTTTAGCCTTCTGATGTCTCTTAGGAACCCATGACTTCTGCCAATTTTTTTGTAGTTAATTAGGAGTGTTGTTAAGTTCCCTTTTTAGGCTGTGAGAATATTTTGGTTGCTTACTTGCTGCTGCTTGCTGTTTACTTGCTGCTTGCTTCCTTGCTACTGCTTCGCTGCTTGCTTAGGAAAGGATGTAAGGAAGAACTGAGTACAATAAAGGAGAAGAAGCTGTTATGTTACCCTAGACAAGCCTTCTGATTAACTTTTATTTCTCGACCGTCACGACAAAATAACGGTAACAGTCCTCAAAGCCTGTGAAACCCCTTAAGGAGTGGCGGGTGGGTTTCATCAAAATCCAGCCTGATGGGAGCAGCTTCCTGAGCCACCTGGACATGCTCCTCAGCCACAGCCAGGCATCTCCCTGAGGCTCATCCATGCTCTGTGTGCCTGAGTGCAGAGGAGGAGATGGGAACTGCTGTGATGCTAGTGTGAGGCTGTTGCTACCCTGCTTTGCATTTCATTCCTCCAGAGCACCACAACCTTGAGGGACGTGCCCTGGTGTGAAGTGTCACAGCTTGGAATGAGAACAGGGTAAAGAGGGCTGGTAAAACAAAGCAGAGCACTGGGATGTGTTAGGGAAAGCTTTGAAGGAGGAGCAAATGTGTTTTCCCTCTTCCTTTCTGTTCAACAGCTTTCACGTCGCACAGGGCAAAGCACGTCAGGCACAGAGGAGCTCCGTTGCAAGGTCTGCATTGCTTCTTGGTTCCTAAAGGTGGAACAGCTGCAGAGGAAAACCCCAAAGAGGAGAGGATTGCCTATATAATACCCACAGAATACCAGGAGAAGGTGCACACAGGGCTTAACCTTGCAGGCCTCAATGCCAATGAAAGATATAGCTGCTCAAGACAGCAGTTTTGGGGCCATTTCTGTAGGTATATGTGACTTCCCCACAGAAGCAAGATCATGTTTTAAACGTGGCCATTCTGCTGCTCCTCCAGCAAGTGTCTGCTACAGAGAGGGAGAGGTGTGAGAAAGGAACAGGCTCTCTGTGCCTCTTTCTGAGGCAAGGGGTGCCAGGGCTGTGGGTGAGACGTGGGGCGTGGGCATGGTCATGTTGGGAGCATGAGCCCCAGATCCTGAGACACATGATCTGCCTGTGAGACACACACTGCCATAGCCTGGCCTGTGGAGACCACCTCTTCCCCCCCTCCAACCCCCCAGATTGTAAGCCATACAGCGAGCTGAGCTCGTCTCATGCTGTCTGGAGCTGGCGTCGAGTTTGGGAAACATCAACAGCCATCAAACAAAGGTGTCAGATGCAATTTTTGCTCTGCTGGTACATTAGTACACAGAGCAGGGTTTATTTGCTCCAAGAGAAAAAAAAAACCCACCCAGCCTTTATGAGTATGGATTTCTGTGCTGTGTCCAACTGAGCAACACCTGTTCACTCAGCTGATGCTTCTGTATGTCCTTGAAATAGGCTTGTGTGTTAGTGAAGAAGCTCTACAGGCATGTGGACTTTATTTGGAACGCTTTTTCTCATTTAAACATAATATATTTGGGACAAGAAAAAGACTTTTTTTCAGCCCAGTGCAGTATGTGGGGACACACATGGTAGAGAGGTGTATATACATATATATATATATATATATATATATGTCTAAGTATTTATATATATATATATCACACCCGACTGAGCATCCACAGTTTTGCAAACAGCATTTTTAGGACTATAAATACACAGCCGCTATACATGATATATATCTATGGCCAGGAAACCGCAAAAATATTAATACTTACCCTCCACAAGTCAAGAAATACTCCCACCATCTTTAGCACATTTAATTGGATATCAGACAGTCGAGTCACGGACTGTTTTTCCACGGAGTACTTCTCTGTTTGGTGCACAGCGGAGTGGTGCTTGCTGTCCAAGCAGGTACTTGGCACCTGCTCTGATTACTTGCTGGCATCCCACACCTCAGCTCGTGCCATGCTGAGAGAACTGTGCTCTGAGGGTGTTTTTTTCAGGTGTGTTTGCTGTACCCAAGCAGTGATGTGAAGCACCACTCTGGGTTTGGTCCCCTTCCACTCACTGTGCTCCTTCAGCTCCTGCAAAGGTCCTGCCAAAGGAAACAGGATGCACAGCAAGGACAGAGACCTTTTGGAGTGAGTCCAGAGGAAACCGCGAAGATGATTAGAGGGATGGAGCACCTCCCCTATGAAGAAAGGCTGAGAGAACTGGGGTTGTTCAGCCTGGAGAAGGCTTTGGGTCAACCTAATTGTGGCCTTTCTGTACCTGAAGGAGGTGACAAGGAAGATGGAGAGAGACAATTTACAATGGCCTGGAGTGACAGGACAAGTGGGGATGGTTTCAAACTGACAGAGTAGGTTTAGATTGGTTATTGGGAAGGAATTCTTCCCTGTGAGAGTGGGGAGGCCCTGGCACAGGTTGCCTAGAGAAGCTGTGGCTGCCCCTGGATCCCTGGAAGTGTCTAAAGCCAGGTTGGATGGGGCTTGGAGCAACCTGAGCTAGTGGAAGGTGTCCCTGCTCATGGCAGGGGGAGGTCCCTTCCAACCCAAACCTTCTATGGTTCTATGAAACCTCACGGCCTTGTGTGCCCCTCTTAATAAAACCAACATGACAGAGGTGGCTGCAGGTGGAAAGCTCCATCTCTGGGAGCAGGGCTTTGCAACCCTGCTCCTGCTCCTGCAAAGAGTGGCTTTTGGAGACAGAGCTCTTACAGGTAAGAACTCTACAGCTCGTACAGTAGAGCAGGGTGTGGAGTGAGATGAGACACCAGCAGGTCTGAGGTGCTCTGTCCCTGCAGTTGCTGAGGTACCTGAAGGCAGCTGAAGACCAGTGTTAAAAGCAAGGAGAAGGATCTTGAGCTGGAGGGAGAGAAGGTCTCAGCTGATGACCATTGCCCTTGGCTGGAAAAAGCTCACTCAGGCAAAGATGTATGCCTGTTCTTGCTCCCCACATCCTTGTCCTGCCTCTTCCTCACCCTTTTGCTTCCCCTCTCAGCTTGGTCCTCCCATTTCCTCTACAAGGAAGGCAAATCTAGTGGCAAGGATTAATGGGTTTGATCAAAGAAGAGTGAACACAAGAGCAAGAGGGAGCGTTATTTAGAAATCTCTCATCTCACAGGCATGTGTAGCTCTAAAAATGCCAAAGAAAAGAGTAATTACTGTCATAAAGATGAGTGGGAAGTGAGATAAAAGGTTTATCTCATGGGGCAGGTCACGGCAGAGTAAGCTGCCTGCTTTCTTCACTGGGAACTGGTTTTCTAAACAAGGCAAAATGCAAAGTTTAGTACAAGAATCATTAACAAGGGTGAGAACTGAGTTAAAGTGGAGAGAGGCAGATGGTGCCAGAAGGGAGGTCGTGAGGCTCGTGGTTTCCCAAGATCAGTCCTGGTGTCTGGTCAGTGTTTCTCCTGGCACAGTATGGTCAGAGTGGTTTCCCAAGGTCAGTCCTGGTGTCTGGTCAGTGTTTCTCCTGGCACAGTATGCTCAGAGTGGTCAACATTGCCCGGAGAGGTGTGTCCGGGGGGAGGAGGAGGAGGATGGGATCTCATTGAGCAAGAACTGCTGGAGGAGAGGAGGGCAGGATAGGAGCTGTTCAGCAGGTGGGAAGCAGAGCATGCAGCAGGGATCAAGCCCAAACAGGCAATAATTCTGTGATAAAATCTGGGGACATTATTTGTCACGCAGCTCCCTTTCTTCAAACGCGAATGTTTGAAGCATGAGAGTGTCTAGCCCAACTTAGAAGCTGTAATGCTGCCCCTGAAACCATCTCAGATCTCCTCCATTTGTATTTTCAAGCTCATGGGTGTCTGCTGCAGCCAGAAAGAGGGTGATACTGTCTTGAATACCATATTTGTTTTCCAGAGGCCATCTGGCTGCATTTCTTCATTGTTTGAGGAAGCAGTGACACCGACAGCACTGCATTACCCCAAAAATGTGTCGGGAGAGGAAATGACAGGAGGGACAGAAAAGAGACATGTGAGCTTTCAGAAATGGGGCTGTGCATTGCTTTGCAAGATCTCTCAGCTCTGCACTGAGATGAACAAACTCAAGATCTCAGGAGCTAGTGAGCAGGTCCTCTCCCATGTTTTCTGTTCCAGGTCACTGGCTGGCTGGGCACCCCCCACTTGTGCAGCTCAGCATTTCAGCTCCGGGTTTCCCATCCAGTGCATGCAAACTGTGATGGCCTGGCAGGGACCACTCTTCTGGGATCCACAGACCTGCTCCCTATGGAGCAGTGAGGGAGCTCAGTGCCAGGCAGGATCTGGCCAAGGTGATCAGACTGATGACCGGCCAGGGCTGAGGAAAGACCAGGCCTTGCACTGGTTTGGGCTTGTCAGAGGATGATTCCCTGGTCATTTTGCTTTTGGCTTCTGCCACGCTCCTTGAGCCAGGGTCACCACCCAGCCTCAGGAACGTCAGAGCCACAGTGTGTTTTGGTGTCATTCAGGAACCTGCAGCCACAAAACTGCTCAGACTTTTAACTTTGCAGTGTCAACCCACCCCCTTGTCATGCTCAAAGCAGCACCGAGCTAAGCCCTGACTGGCCGTGCAGGCTGTTTGCCATCTGGCACAAGCAGGACCAAGTAGAGTTAAATAAATGTTAAATACATAGTAATGCCATGTGACACTAGCAAAAGGCAATGAGTTCAAGCTCGGAGAGTCTGCTTATGTAAACAGCATCCTGAAATTAATATTTACCTTTTAAAACAAACAGATATTTGGGGTGTTTCACAGTCTTTCTGCCTGGCAGATGCCAAGAACAACAGATTGGTACTGCAGGGAATTGGCTTGACAGCTCAAGGGACAGTAAACTCCCCACCAGTCTCCAGACTGCGAGGTCAGAGCCTGTCCCTCTCTTTTCAAGCAGATAAATTCACACAAGTGCCAGATTAATCTTTGCTCAGGGGCTGTGACCTCTAATGAGGAGCGGGAGCCGCCCCGATGTCGCAGCCGGGAACGGGGATTCGAGCAGCAGATGGGCTGGGGACAGAGGATTTGGGGATGCTCGGAGCAGTTCCTTGTCCAGAGGGGCTCTGGGGAGGCAGAAGGGCTACCCCATGGTGGCTCCTTGGGTGGCAGAATCGCCACCAGCCAGGCAGCTGTGCTCCATTTCCAGTCAGACCTGCACCTGTGGGGTAAATCCCATCCTTTCTATGAGGAGTGATCGTTTTGCAAATCACAGCCAAAGCCCCAGTCAGCACAGCCAGGCTCGGGGATGGTGCCCCTGAATTCTGCTGCTCCTCCATGAAGACATCTCATGGCCATTCCCATCCTCATATTAGCACTTTTCCGGGGTTTGCTATGTTATTTTAAACATCTTTTATCATTTTACAGCAATAGGACACGTGTGCCCACACAGACAGAAAGCAAAAGTCAGCTGCACCATGGAGCTGTTTGAGACCTTAGTAAATAGGGAGTAAGGCAGGCTGGGGTAGGAGCTCAATTTTGGTTTTAACAGGATATTTTTTGCAGATGTCTGAAGCAAAAGGAATTTTCAGTGCCTCTTGCAGCTCACCACTTTACCCTCACCCATTGTTCAATTTTATTTCTGTCCTCTGCTCCTAAAGCACCTTCATCCCTGGTTCAGTACTCTCATCCTCTTCCTCCCAGCTGGGGACAGCTCTATGGTGTTCATCCCCTCCTGATCTCTCCTCTGGCTGTGGGTGCCCTCGTCCCACCTGGCTGCTTGTCGAGGCTTTCGTGTTGGTGTGGCTGTGTGGGGGCCCCAAGCTCACAGCCACCATGTGCCCATCCTGGTGCTCAGCTGGATTTTCACCTCCCTCCAGCAGACTCTCTGGGATTTTTCAACCTCCTGTGGAAGGGGAGAGAGGGGCACGGGAAGCCCGATGGGGCTAGGGGTGGGAGTGGAGAGATGGAGAGAGCCCCGAGTGCAGCCCTGCAGGACACAGAGCTCGCACAAACATCGCACCCCGGGCCAGGGGACACGGGGCTGCCACCTGCCACTCGCCCGCCCTGCAGCTGCTGGCTTGGGATGACAAAGTGACGGCGGCTTTGGGAGGCCGTTGTTACCTGCCAGGCACGGCAAAGTAAACCCATTAACGCCGGCAGAGCGTGGGTGGGAGCCGGGGTGGGCCGGGCGGGAGGATGTGGGTAGACTCTATTACCCCTGTAAAACAAAAAACAACCATGATGCCAACGTGGCTGCCAGTGGGGCCCCTCCACGGGCAACAGGGGGTGATTGGGACTGATTCAACAGGTGACACCCCAAAAGCCTTGTGAAGCCAAGCTGAGCTCGCCAAACCACATGAACTAAAGGATGCTTGTGCCCAGCCTGGGCTGCTCAGAGTTTCCAGAATGGCCTTGCCATAAAAACTAATGTATTTGGGTAGGGATTCATGTTGAACACCTCTTTCTTTTGAAATCTAACCTTCCTTGCATTTAAACTGCTGACAGTGCTTGTCAGGGCTTGTACTCGGGGTGATTGAAAAGGTGACAGCAAGTGGTAAGCAATGCATCTGCCCTGACGAAGTCACACGGGGACCTGCAGCTCATTGCTGGGGACCTGCAGCTCATTGCTGGGGACCAGGGCTGGGTGATGGGACCAGGGCTGGGTGGTGGGATCAGGGCTGGGTGATGGGACCAGGGCTGGGTGATAGGATCAGGGCTGGGTGATGGAATCAGGGCTGGGTGGTGGGATCAAGGCTGGATGATGTGACCAACACGCTTTGACAGCAGTTGCCCCCTCAGGAAGGACTACTGGGATGTTCTCCCACTTCTGCTCCTTCAATTAATTCAGATTGCTGATGAGCCAAAGTTTAGCTGGAGAAAACAGCAGAGTTTTCCAATCAAGTGACAACTTCAGGCTAAAACTGTGAGGATGTGATCTGGTCACTGGGAGGTGTGTCGGGACATGGGATGGGACACGACATGAGTCTGGGGGGTGCCAACAGCTCTCCTGCTTTCCAAAACAGGTCCAGCTCCAGAGGAGGTGTCCAAAACACTCTCGTGTCTTGTGTCTGTACTGCACCTCAGCATCCCCTTACAAATTCAAACTTAATTATGATGTTTGGTGCATGGTAATGGAATGCCAATTTTCCCTAAATAGTGGTTGACATGTATAAGACCAACCTTGAATCTCTGCTATCAAAATGAACAGGTAACTCACATTTTATATGAAAGCCTAGAAACCAAGGCTGCGATTAACCAGACTGGAGTAATCCTCTCTGAACTGCAAAAAAAGAAATACTGGGCTTTGGAGGAAGAGTCATGTCCCAGTATAAACAGGGATGTTCTCAGAACTGGGAGTAGGACTCTGTATTACTTCAGGGAATTAAACACAGAGCTTGGTTAGGGGTGATGGATTAGAGCAAGCCTTCCTGCCTGCTGATTTCTATCATGGATTTTAATCGCTTTGCCCTGCCTGTTTCCAGCTTGACCAAGACTTGTGTGAGGATTTGTGCACCTTGAGGTTTCTAAGAAATGTTTCTATGCTACAGCAGACTAGTATAAAAGAAAACTTTAAATAAGAATATATATAAAACATATAAATATGAATATATAAAAATATGTTTAAAATATATTAAATATTTAATATCGTATCCAAATTAAACCAGAGAGCAGCAATTCTGTAACTGGTAGCGAGGGCTGGAAATGACTGAGCTGAGGGAGGGGCTTTGCCAAGGGTGATGAGTTGGGTACAACCCCCCCCAGGCTGTGCCCTTGCACCGCCAGCACCTCTGCCTACCCTTCCCTGTGCACCCTGGACACAGCAGCAGGGTGGCACAGGGCAGACAATGTCCTGGGTGGGGGGTCCCCAGAGCGCCCACGCTCGCTCTGTGCAGCCAGCCGGAGCGGTAGGAGTGTTCCCAGGCTGTGGAGATGCTCTGCAGAGGGGCATGTCGACTCATGGATGCTCTGCCTGGTGCTTGGCACATGCCAGGGCCACAGCTCCAGTCCTGGCCGCCTTCCCATGGAGATTGCTTTCCTAGAAAGCTCTCCCTGCTGCCGGCCGGCCAGTCCTGGAGCACCCACCGCTTCCTGGCCCCAGCACCGGTGATGCCATCAGCCTGGAGCTGAGCAGGGAGAAACCCAGCAGTGCCATCACTCTTTCCATCCCTGGGTCAGGGCTGATGGGCCCAAAATAACTCCTGCTAGAGCACCCAGCTGTGTTTGGGCTTGAGTGTGAAAGGACACGTGGGTGTGCTCGTCCTGCCCTGCCAATCCCCAGTTGGCTGTCAGTAGGTTCCCCCAGCACAGGAGCTTCAGGTGCCAGGGGAATGTGCATAATCCAGTTTGGTTATGGGCTTTTTAAATAAGATTTAGGGTAAAAAATAATCCAGGACCACTAAGGAATTAAAAATAATTGTAATATCTAAGCCTTGAAGGCAGCCTCCTCTCCCAGCCATCTCCTGCCCCGGAGCCCCTGGGCTGGAGCTCACTGCCACAGGCTGCCAGGCCAGGTAGCACAGGGTGGCTTCAGCTGGAGCACAGGGAACATTTCAGCTGGGCAATGAAATGTCCTGTGTTAATTTGGATGGAATTTTGTTTTGGAAAAGTTTACGGAACAAGTATGTGGCATTTTCATTCCAAACTCAGGCTTCGCTTTATGTGATTAACTGTAGAGCTGGAGATCAGCAGAAACTGAAATAATGGATTTCACTGTTACTGACTTAAAAAAAAAAATAAAATCCATTAACTGGCAAATTCTGAAATGTCATGATTTTTCTGGCTGTTCAGCACAAAAACCAATCTGGAAGTGTCAGTATCCGAGGCCCTACGAGCCTGACTGGCTCCAGAGGCTCTGGCAGATCCCAGCCGGGTCCCCATTGCTTTGGCTTCTCCCAGTGGCATCTGCGGCTCTGCCCAAAGTACCAGGAGGGCAAGGAGGTTTTTTTGTCGGTTCCCATGGCTGGACCACCCGCCTCGATGGCCAGAGCAGTACCTGCCCCAGGACGGTGCCTTTCCAGGCTGGAGCCAGACCAACAGGCAGCATAGGGTGCCCTGGGAGCAGGCAGCTCCACCCGGGAGTGGTGGGTAGCACAAAGCCCATATCAGCAATGATTTCCTGACAAACAGTGCGGCTCATTGTCTGTTCTCATTTATAAACTGCTCCACACCAGCCATCTGATATCCATTATTACAATTACAAACAACCCACAGTAACTCTCCAGCTGGTCAGCTCCATCCTAACAGCACTGCAGCCATTCAAGGATGCCATATGGTACCAGAGTTTCCAAAGCAGCATTGTCAATCAGCCTTATTAATTTCTGAGTTCATTTCTTTTCCTTTTAGGGATATATTTTTTTCCTTTCTTTCTATGTGAGACAGAGACACTTCTCTGGCCTTAATTTGGAATATGCAGCTTGACAGGATAATTGAAACATCTACAGCTACAAGGCAGCTGGCAGGGAAAGGAAGAGCCTAAACTCTGTGAGCAACCCCCTGAGTACTGGTGCTCATGCAAGACCTCCAAGTGTCTCTTACCATATATACCACAGTGCATGCCACGAGAATATTAAAAACCCATTAGATCCGGAGCGCCGGACATGGCTGGCTCTTTACTGCAGATGTAGGGTTGATAATGGCCACTTCCCTTCGATCTCTGAGCCTCCTTTGAGCTATATTTATTTTCTCCCCAGCATTTTGGAGCCCAGGGGTGGTATATTATTGGAGACAGTTGTAGATGCTGAGATGCTGCTGGCTCTGCTCGTGCCCATCCTGCTACAACCCAAGGTGATGCCCAGCTGGGTGCTGTGAGGTGGACTCTTCCTTTGGGGTGATTTTTGGTGAAAGAGCCACTTTTGTACCTGGCAACTTCCCTGTGGCACCATTACAGTGGGCTGCATGGTGTCCCTGGCACAGTGTCATTGTGGATAACAGTGAGGTGAAGGGATGTGCCATTCTCAACCATTCCCAGCCCTCCAAACACATCTGGTTATAGCAACCAGGCACTGTATCACAGCCACTGGCTGCAGGGACTGCTGAGGCTTGACTTTTGCTTTGCTTTTGTGTTTTTAAGCAAAACCAGCAGTCACCAAGGGATGGTTTGTTTTTTTTTTCTCGGCTCAAGGGCGGCTGAATTTTGTGGTTCTGAAATGCTCAGCTCTGGCTAAAGATCAGCACTGGAGCTCCAGCAGGATTTTCCTTCCCTGGGGGTCAGATAGAGGTGATGGGGGGAGTGGAGATGTGGACCTTTTAGGATGAGCCATGGGCATTGTGGCACACTCAGAGGGTCTTCATGAAAATGTCTCCACATGCTTTCATGTTTGGTCTCTCTCCAGCTGTTGGTGTTCCCAGGTGGAGCAAGAGCTTCCCCTCAGGGTGTGGATGCCTCTAGCAGCACCCCCAGACATGCTGGGATGTGGGTATCCCTGCCCAGGGAGCTGGCAGAGCTCTCAGTGAAGGATATCTCACCCGATGTGGTGGTGCTATGATGGGGCAGCAGCCTGAGGCACTCCCTGGTACGAGTGGCCTGGGTTTATGTTACCACTGAGTTTTCATCTGTCTTTTCTGAAGTCCTCTGGCCTTGTCCAGTGTGCAGGAGAAGGTTTCACAAGCCTGTTTATATGGACACCCAGCAAAGTTCACTCTCTTGCCATTTTGCTGCTGTTTGGATCTTTTTGCTCTGGTGTTTTCCTGCTTTGCACTGGGACTGTCAACATCCCAGCCTTTGATCCCAGCTCCCCTCCTCAGCCAGGTGTCCAGGGCTTTCCAGGAGGGCTGGAAGGCTGAGGTTGTTTGTGATCCCCAGCAGTGATGGGCAGGATTCCTCTCCCCATCCCATCACTCTCCAGCACTGTCCCCTCCATGCTGCTCTCCCCCTCACATCATCTCCCCACAGGACACACAGACCTAATTTTTCTTTGAGTTTCTGAATCTGTGACTTTTTCCTTGATTTTCCCATGTCTTTCTGCTCTGGTTCTCAGGGAACCACCCCAATCCTTCTACAGGAGGCTGCTCAATTGCTCTGCATCTCTCTCCCTGTGGTCATGGGGATGCTGGAGCCTGCCCCCCTGTCCTTCCTGCTAATCTGGCACAAATGATTCTATAGTTCCTGATGTGATGGTGTGTGAATCAGGCACTTCACAGAGCCTGGCCTTGGGCAGCTCTATTGTTTCCCCAGATATTCAAAGACACTTGTCCAAAGGAGCCCTTGTGGCTGTGATATTTCCTGTGGGTTGGGAATGCATTGGGAGAGTCTCTGGGATCTCACCACCATGGGGCCAAATGCTGCAGGGCCATGTTGTGCTCTGGGACTGTCCTGCAGCAGAGAACTACTTCTCCTGGGTTTGTTTTCCTTTTTCCCCATCCCTGATGCAATCCTGCAGTTATCCCATTGCACCCTGAAGTGCATCCAGTTGCTAAACCCCTCCTTTTTCATGTCTCTGCCCAGCACTGAGGCTCCAGGAACTGCCTCAGCACTGTTGCTTTTGCTTGAGGGTTGTTGGGATATTTTCTCCTCACATTTTTTCTTTTCTTTTCTTTTCTTTTCTTTTCTTTTCTTTTCTTTTCTTTTCTTTTCTTTTCTTTTCTTTTCTTTTC
>JAWWES010000051.1:2267929-2278556 GCA_035583135.1 Lophotriccus pileatus
TTCTTTTCTTTTCTTTTCTTTTCTTTTCTTTTCTTTTCTTTTCTTTTTTTCTTTTTTTTCTTTTTTTTTTTTTGGTAGGATTTTGCTATTTTCTCAGCATACTTCCATTATGATTTCACATACCTCCTGGAGCTGACTCACCATCTTTTCTGCAGATTGGAGGGGAAGCCAAGCCAACATGACTTTTTGGTCTTATTCCTTGTTCTGCCCACACAGTTCCTTCTTCTCCTCCAGCCCTTCCTGACAAACACAGGTCTCTGTGTGCCAGTGCTTCCCTGGGGACACCTCACCACGGGCACTGAGCACACTTTGCTTCATGCAACACATGGCTGTTGTGCCCTGGGTCAGTCCTGGCATTCCCTGCATTCCTCTCTTCCGATGGGTTTGGAGCACAGGCTGGGCAGGGGAAGATCCTCGTTAACACCCCTCGACACTGTGATTGCAATTTATGCTCAGATCAACAGAGGAGAGAATATTTGGCTTTTTTCACCAAGTTCTTGAGATGTTGGAGGACAAAACCGTGCCCTGCCAGATGCATCAGGGATGGGGAGAGAGGCAGGCAAGGGCACAATGCCGTGGTCAGTGACTGCTCCAGAGCCTGCCCCGCACCAGCTTTCCAAGAAATTTTGCAACAGGGAAAACAAAAAAAGAAAAAAAAAAGCCAACCTAATTTTTTCATTTGCATCGGGAGCAAGGCCAGATTTTGCAGCAGAACATTTTTTGGTGAAAATGGAGCTGTTGCCTTCTGTCCAGCACTTGTTGAATGGCTCCTGCCCAGCCAGCGCTGGGGGATGGCACAGCCAGGGCTGGGAGGGAGAGCTGAGGGGCACTAGCCTCTGCCTGGTGGGTTTTGGGGCCGGGCCTGGACCCCACGGAGTCCCCAGTGAGGTAATGCCGGAGGGGACTGGCTGCCTCCCCCGTGGGCTACGATCACAACTTCACTTTGAAAAGTCTCCAGAGCTTTGTTCTCTCCCCGATGCAATCCATTTGGAGCAAACGCAGGCTCAGAGCGTCTTGCCAAGCCCACAAGCTTTGGGGAGGGAGGCTCCTGCAGAGCATTAGCAGCAGATAAGGCCTCCTGGGGGATGGCTGGGGAGGGAGGTGGTGGTGGTGGTGGTGTCTCTCCTCTTCTTGTCCTGGCCTGGGGACTGCACTGTCCAGGCAGTCAGGGAATGCCAGCCTCCACCCCGGCTCCTTCACCTAATTAATCCTGTCACTATCCTGTTCTTTCACCTAACCTGCTCCGGGGCCTGACCCTGCACACTTCTGCTCCTCACATCCCATCACCGATGGTGCCCTGCCTGCCAGGCGTCCCGGGGTGCCCCAGCATTCCCCAGCTCCCACGGGAGCCCAGTCCTGGACCAAACAAGTGGCAAGGACATGGAGTGGCAGTGGGTTGGGTTGGAGACCCCGTTCTGGGGCTCCTGGTCCTGAGCCCCAGTGCTGCAGGAGCCAAGGCTGGACTGAGCCCACCTGCAGCCACAGGTGTGTGGGAATCCTTTTAAGCGCCTGGAGGCGAATTCCTCATCCTGCCTTGTCCTGCCTGATCTGTGCAGACAGACAAGGCAGGAGGTGCGGGCAGGGACACCCACAGGCAGGGTCAGAGGTGCAGGCAGGTGTCCCTGGGTCCCTGTGAGGTGCCAGCGGTGGGTGAGCGATGTGACAGGGCCCTGTGGGATGCAGTCTGTCCCTAACCCGATGTCCCCGTGGGGACCTGGTGACAGTTGCGGGGGTGGGAGCGGGGCAGGGTGCAGGGGGAGGTTAATGCCGTTATAAGCTGGGGCAGGGGGTCTCCAACAGACGAGGCCTCCCCAGCCAGATGGGGAGACTCGTCTGCCACTCTCCGGGGCCACAAAGGAGGGTCCCTTGGTAGCAGCTGGTCCCAAGGCAGAGGTTAAGGAGACACGTGTCAGGGCAAAGCCCAGGGGTGGCAGATGCGGCCCCAACCTTTGTCGGGGTCACCTCCCATCTGACGGGGAGCAGGTGGGATGGGAGCTGGAGGGACCCGGGGCCGGAGGGGCAGCGGGACGGCTCTGTCATGGTTCCGCCCGGCAGCACCGGCTGCGGGCCCGCCATGGCCTGAGACAGCCGCTCACAGGGCTGCCTTTGTGCCTCTGCAGATAATGAACCTTTTTTTTTTTTCCCTTTCCCCCCCACCCCCCCAGAAAGGATGGGAACTGCCCCATGGTGCTGGTGGGGGTTGCTGGATGCCCTGGCCTGGGGCAGGGAACAAAGCGGGGGACAACAGTGACTTGAGAGCAGGGGCGGGGTCTGGCCAGGCATCCTCCTGATCTGATTCAGAGGAGCCCAACAGACACCGAGATGGGCTCCATCCCGCTTCCCACTTGTGGTACCACCAGCCAAACTGCAGGCAATACTTCATCCCTGGGGCTGGAACTGGCAGAGCTGCAGCCCCGTGGGCACTGCTGGCCCCAGGACCCGCTCTGGAGGCCAGGATCCGGCCAGGGGGCAGGGCTGGCACAGACCGGCCCCCTCCGCCCCCCCTCACCGCTGGCGCGGGGCTAATTTCAATTATCTTCTCCAGGCCATATGAATTCTATTAATATCAAAGTAATGAGGTAGTTACTGCGATTTGGAGGAACGGCTGGGGAATTGCTTGGGATAGGGTTTCGCCAGCCAAGAGGGTAAATTAAAACCTCCCTTTGGAGAGGAGCAAAGGGCTGTATCAAAGGTGAGCAGGGGCCAACCTGGGGCAGTGGGGAACGTTCAGGGTGTCCTTCCCCTGGGTTCTCTCTCATGCTGGGGGGACTCCTTTGGAGGTGCCGTGACCTGGACAGAGAGCTCACAGCAGTGGTGATGCCCCCCATTCCCCTTTTGCAGCCCCTCTGGTCTCTGTACAAGCCCCTGAGGGCTCGTGCCTGAAGCATCCACCCTGGAATACAGAGGAACATCCGTGCTCAGCCTTCCTGGAGCCCAGATGCTTGGTTCAGGGAGCCCTTAAAAGCAGCACTGAAATGGGCGGTGTGTGTCCCGTGGCTGGCAGCACCCCAGGGCTCAGGACTGTGGTGGGTCCCCTTGAGACATGAGGGGTCCGGCAACCTGGGAAAGGATGGGGAGTGCTCACAGATCCTGCCCAGCTCCTGAGCCCAAGGGACTGAGGCCTTTCCAGGTCCAACACCCTTCCCTGACCGTCAAAAAGGTCTGGCAAAGATCAGTGCTGATCTTCTGGACAGCCTTGAGCTCGCTTGAGAGTCCTGAAAAGCCCATGGGGAAGGGGGAAATAGCAGGGGACAAAGGGAAAATAGCAGGGACTACTACACCCTGCCTCCAGTATACACCCTCCTATAAAACAAATTCCAGCTACTTGTCAGGCTGGAAAAAGAGCTTTTCACAGAGCAGTGGATGGGCGCCACAGAAATGATGCACACAAATGAAGGGAAGGGCCCCCTCCTGCATCCCCCCGGCTGTGGGGGTGCTTGGGGACACAAGCAGGCCCCGGTCCCAGCTGCAGCAGGGGGCCAGCCAGGAACCAGGGATGGTGCTGGGCACGGGAAGGGCAGGAGGCTGAGCCAGGGAGAGTGAATGCATTAGGGGGTAAAAATAGCTCTTGTTGTGGAGCAGCAGTGTCATGGCTGCCTGCCAAGCTGGGAGGCAGCCTTAACCAGGTGCCTCCCGAAAACCCAGAGGAGGAATCTGGTGAGGAAGGGGACGGTGGTTTAAAGGGAGGGTGGGGTTTGTGCCCACGGTGCTGAGCAGAAAGTCAGGACATGTGGGAGGATCCTGTTGGACACCACCCCCCAAAAACCCGGGCTGGGGCCAGCGCAGTGCCCAGAATAACTGAGAAGCAGTGAGGATTCCTCTCCAGTGTCCCCTAAAGCCAGAGAGAGAAGGAATTTTTTTCCGACGAGGGTGGTGAGACATGGGACCAAGTTGCCCAGAAAAGATGTGGATGCCCCATTGTTGGGACATCAAGGCCAGGTTGGGCGGGACTTTGAGCAACCTGGTCTAGTGGAAGGGTCCCTGCCCACAGCAGGGGGGTTTGGACTAGATGGTTTTTAAGGTCATTCTCAACCCAAAGCACTCTGTGACTCTGATAACCAACAGGCTGAGCAGGCAGTGGCCAGGCCAGGGGCAGTGTGTCCCCTGTCCCCGCGGGGGCTGGCCTGAGGCTCTGAGGCTCAATGCCACGCCTGGTGAGATGAGCCAGAGGGTCACCCCGTCCCTCATTTCTCTACTCGGTGCCAGCAGTTTTGCAGCAGCTGCAGGTGCTCCAATCTGTGTGCTAAATGTGGGGGTTCTTAGCTGGTGGCAAAGCCCCAGCGAGCTCCTCCAGGTCCCCGCAGGGGTCTGTGCCCCAGCCGGAGGGGTGGGTTGGGGCAGAAGGTGCCCCAGCGCCCAGGGTCGGGGGCTCCGGCCACCCCCAGCCCCCGGCAGCCCCCGGTGGCTGCAGAGCGGCTCTTTGCTGGCACCTGCTGACAGCGTGAGATCCTGCAGCTGCTCCTTCCGTGGAGCCACACCGAAATTCGGCGTTCAGATGGTCCTTGCCACGCTCGTGGGAAGGAGAAGGACCCTGGGCTGATGGGTCCATCACCCAGGAATGTGCCAGGAGAGTCTCGCATGGATATTGCCCTCGCAGGGAAGGTGAAATCCTACAGAAGGATGCATCTAACTCAAAAACCTGATGCTGAAGGTGGCTTTCCAACTAGAAGAGGGAAAACATCCCTCAGGGCTCAAACCCAGCCTTTTCCCAGGACACAAGGCTCTTCCCTTCCCTCCTGTGGCTCTGCACTGTGCTTGGACAGGAGGCCTTTCCTGTAGCATCCCCTGAGCCAGGGAACAAAATCACACCCATCAAGGTCTCCTGCTGCTCCAGACAACCTCATAGAACCATAAATCACAGAATGGATTGGGTTGGAAGGGACGTTAAGGTTCATCTCATTCCACCCCCTGCCATTGGCAGGGACACATCCCACTATCCAGGTTGCTCCAAGGCCTGTCCAACCTGTTCTTGGACCCTTCCTGGGATGGAGAGTCCACAACCTTGGTGGTGTCACATTGACAGGCCATTGGAGAGAGATGACAGCAGTGGAGAGAAGTGACATTTCTCGAAGTTATTTGTTGAGTTACAAAAAGGCCAGGGGAACTGTGACTGATGGGAGCTGCAGGTCCCTGCACCAGGGAGCTGCCTTTTCCCGTGGGCATCCCGGTGGGATGGATGGTGGAGCCAGGAGGGAACAGGGTTTTGCTGGGGTGCATCAGCATTTGATGGGCTCAGGGGCACTGAAAGAGGGGTGTGGGGTCACTGCCTGCATGACCACATGCAGAAGCTCCCTCCATGAATGGGACTGCATTGGACAAGGAGAATTTGAAGGGCCTTGAGGGGAAGGGGTGTGAGGAGCAACTGAGGGCACTTGGTGTGTTCAGCTGGAGAAGAGGAGACTGAGGGGAGACCTCATTGCAGTTACAATTCTCTCATGGGAGCAGAGGAAGGCCAGGACTGAGCTCTGCTCTGTGGGGACCAGGGACAGGACCCAGGGAATGGCTGGAGCTGTGTCAGGGCAGGGTCAGGTTGGATCTCAGGAAAAGGTTCCTCCCCCAGAGGGTGGTTGGTACTGAACAGGCTCCCCAGGGCAGTGGGCACGGCCCCAAGGCTGCCAGAGCTCCAGGAGGGTTTGGATGATCTTCTCACGTACACGGTGTGACTCTTGGGGATGATCCTGTGCAGAGCTAAGAGTTGGACTGGATGATCCTTGTGAGTCCCTTCTGACTTGGCATATTCTGTGATTCTACAGTTTTGATCGAAAGTGTGTTCTTCTGTCTGTCGGTCTGTCTGTCTGCCTGTCACCCCCCTGAACTCACAACCTGCTCCAGCATTTCAGCATACCCCCCCCACCCCTCCCCAGCAAATAAGTGGGATATGATTAATTCCATGATGAAGCAGCTGGGGAGCAGGGGAGGGTTTGATAGCACTAAATAAAGCACCTGGAGATCAAACACCCCACCACTGACTGGGGGGAAAAGGCTGCCCATGGCCACCGGAGAGTCCACGTCCTAAGTGTTGCCCAGCAGACACCATCTCTGAGCCCCTGTGTATCACCCATTCAGCCAGGGATCATGGAGTGGTGTGCCCAGTGATCCTGATTGGAGCCTGGACCTGCCCTCCCTCAGTTTCCCCATGAGCTCTGACTCTGGTGCCACAGACACTGCAGCCACAGTGCCAGGGGACATACAGAATCGTGGGTAGTATCTCCAGCAGTGTATCCCACAAACTCTGCAGTCCAAGAGATGTCTATTCCCAGTGCCGGGCAGGGAGGCAACAGCATTTTCATCTGCAAGTGGCAGATTTACCAAAACACGGGGAATTTGCCCCATTCCCTATGGAAGACACTGGTGGGGCAAATCAGCCCAGTTGAACTGCAAATGTGAAGGTGGATTTTACAACCTGCAGCTCCTGTGCTGATTTTATGATTAATTTCTGTCCATTAACTTACCCCAGGGGCTGACTGACATCCCTGCCACTGATGCCACTTGGTCTTGGAGCATCAGAGAGCCAAAGCTGCAGCAGGCAGTGAGGACTGGGCTTTAATGTGTGACAACTTTTGCCTTTCCAAAGTTATTTTAGCTCCAGGGTGCTGCTTTTTTTCCCCATCCAGTTTCTTGTTCTTTGATAAAATGAGCCTGCCCTGATAACATATGATCTGCCACGCAGTAGCATAAGCATTTTCCCACTGCGAGAGCCCAGCTGATTGTGGTTATCTTACAGGGATCTGGTAAGGGAAGAGCCTTCATGAGAGGGGAAAAAACTTCTTAGGGACTAATTATGTCCCAAAGCAAACAGAAAGTGCTCTCAAGTTAAAGGACTCAGAGATTCCAGTGATTTTAAAGCCAGATAATGCCATTTCACTACATTTCCTTCATAGTGAAGGATGAATCAATTTTTTCAATACATATTGCATATCTAAATCTATTACTGTCTAGATTAAAACCTATCTAGATTAATATCTATCTAGATAGGAAAAGCTATTTTATTTCCATTCCATCCCATCCCTTGCAGGGTTTCACAGGGCCCAGCCCTGCAGGGCAGGGTTGGTGCCATCCCCCTCCATAAATTCCCAGGGGAGACTGAGCACAGCAGACTTCCCCTGATGCTGAGGGCTAAGGATTATCAGGGCATCCAGCAGCCTGAGATGCTACCTGGATCCCCACAGTTTGGGAATGTTGTCCCATGGACTACACTTGAGCTCTCAAAGTCTTTTTCTTTGCTTCAGAAGGGATCAATCTAATTAACACAAGTAGCAAAGCTGCTCACAGCACTCTATAAATAGACTGGTGGGTTCTGACACAGCTCCTGGCTATGCTAAGAAATGAGACTAATAATAGCTGCTTAACGATGAAGTTCAGGGGGCTGGAGAGATTAGGGAGAGAAAATGCCAGGATGGGCTC
Organism: Lophotriccus pileatus; assembly: GCA_035583135.1. NCBI lineage: Eukaryota > Metazoa > Chordata > Aves > Passeriformes > Tyrannidae > Lophotriccus > Lophotriccus pileatus. The sequence goes on from JAWWES010000051.1 coordinate 2,275,334, forward strand.
AACGCTGCCATGGAAATCAGCTGGGGAACCGTAGACTCCTAGAATGCTTTGGGTTGGAAGGGACCTTAAAGCTCATCTCGTTCCACCCCCTGCCATGGGCAGAGACACCTTCCACTAGCCCAGGTTGCTCCAAGCCCCGTCCAACCTGGCCTTGGACACTTCCAGGGATGGGGCAGCCACAGCTTCTCTGGGCAAACCTGTGCCAGGGCCTCTCCACCCTCTGCAGCATCCCAACAGGTGGCCACGGAATTGCTGCTGGAGAGAACAGCTCAGCGTGGGGGGCACAGAGCCCGTCACTGCCACGCTGGCAGGTCCTGCTCCTGACGACAGTTTGGAGGCAGTGGAGCCAAGCGATGCCTTTTCTGGCTAAAAAGCAGAGATTTCTCCCAGAGCCAGGGTCAGGACCCTGGCAGCACCCCCAGTCCTGCACCTTAGCCTCTCATGCTCCACAGCCCCTTCTCCTCCCACCGCTCCTGCTGCCAGGGAGAAACTCCCAGCTGGGCTTTTGTCACCGACGCACACGCGTTTCTGCAGGAAGTTTCTATTTCTGTGAATAGCAATTTTTCGAGCAACTCCTCCCCCTGCCTGCTCCCCTTCAGCAGGAGCCCTGACGAACGCCGCTGGCATTCCTGGAAGCTGCGACTCACTCCTGCGTGCCAGCCTCGGACAGACCCTCCATCCCCCGCCCTCCCATCCCACAGCCCGTCCTGCAGCTTCACGTCACGGGAATTACGCTCACGGTGTCTTGCAGAGGGTGAAATGGAGCCGGGACCGCTCCACGTGCCAGGCTCCCGATGCTCACCGTTTGCCCTGGGACAGGAAGGGGCTCCGAAAAGGGAAAGGAGCCTGGGAGAGCCAAGCCTGCTTGAAAGCCCCCAAAACAGCAGCACCTCTGCTTGGGGAGCACCAAGACCCCTTGGAATGTCCTGGCACGTCCAACTGGCCACAGTTCTCCAGACCCAGCTGTGCAGAGGAGCCAGCAGATGATTTTTGTCTTTGATAAAACCCAACCCCCACCCCCACCCCTGAAGTGCTGAAGCAAGTCCCCCAGTACTGTAGCAGTTTCCAGCCCTATTGTTCCCCTCCTGCTGTACCCTCTGCTCGGGGGAGCCTCCCAGTTTGGGACCAGGGACTTTAAGGGCACTTTGGACCCACGATTTCCATTAGAAGACACCAGCTGCAGTACTTGCCCTTGGATCTCCATCCAGCATAATTAATGGATGCAATTGTCATGGGAATATTAATTTCTGAAGAAGGGGGGTGCAGAGGGTCCAGGGCAGAAGTAGTGGCTGTGGGATGAGCTCTCTGCTGTGGATCACTGCACATCTTCCTCACTGCACCCACGGAGTGTTGCTTTTTCCCCAAGGGAGGTGAAGTCAGAGTGCTGTGCTCTGGCTCCAAGGACCATGGTGATTTCTCCATCCCAGCAAGTGGGACAGGGAAAGGCACTGACACCATCTGGATGGCTTCCATGCATCCAGGCCATGCTGCTCAGCATCTGTGCTGCCGGGCACAGAGATGAAATGAAAGGAAACAACCCAAACGGTGCTGTTCTGCTGCTCTAAAAGCAATATTTAGCATTCTCACTTCCGTTTCAGATGGGAGTGTGGCCTTAGAGGCTGGAATTATCAAAAACAGCCCTGGGAAGGAAAAACACCTGGACGAACTGCTGACTGCAGCTGCCTGGCTGGCAAATAAAGTGAGTGCTTCCAGAGCGAGTGGCACAGGGGGAATGAGCTCTCTCACTCAAGGAGAGCACTCAAGGACCAACAGACCAAATTCCGTTTGCTGTACATGAACCCAGTGGCACAAGCAGCCAGAGCAGGGCTGGAGAGTTCCACAGGGTGTGCAGGGGATGGGATCACAGGGAAATATCTCTGGGGACCTGTAGAACTGCTTGCGACAGCAAGCAGCATTGTACCGCAAAGAGTCATTTGAGCCAACCCCCTGACTTTTTAGCAAAAAGAAAATCAGGAATATGTGAACCGTCTGTTCTGTAAAGAAATAACCTTCAGGGTTTCCTCTGCTGCAACCTCAAGAAATTCCACAGCTGTTGCTGCGTGGAAGGGAGCCCGGGGAGCATTTTTGCCCTCTGCATGAGGCTGATGCTCAGGGCTGGCTGCAGGCCCCGGCTGGGAAGGGCTGTGTGGGGCAGCACACGCTGCAGCCCCCCTACCCCATGTACCCAGAGCCCCTTGCTCTGTCCCCTTCTCAGTCTGCCGTAAATGTTACTGAGTTCTTACAAATCTTTGTGTTTTCCAGAGGGTCTGAGACCTCAGTAGCCCCATCCTGGAGGCCTCTGGAGCTCCTTGAAGCACTCTGCAAGGGGCAGAGGGGATGTGCCAAGAAGCATTTGCTCCTCCTGGAGGTTATTTTCTACTCCTAATTAATGCAGAAAAAATGCATATCTGCCAAGGGAGTAAAAATATTTCTGTTTTCAAGATCTTGGACAAGCAAAGGAAAAGCAACACAGACTCTTTTGAATGTCTGCAGGCACCATCTCCCTGTGCCTGGCTCCTGTTTAACATCCACTGGGACTGTTGGGAGGCTCCTGCCCTGGTTGTGGCTGCTGGGAACACATGAAGGGCTGAGTCACAGCCCCTGCCCGGCTCCTGCTGCTCCTCCTGTGGCAACCCCCACCACAGGGACCAAGGGACTCCCAGAATGTCCAGGGTCAGATGTGGGACAAGCAACAGAGCACCGGGGGCCTGTGTCTCTCCCTGTGTTCCATCCTGGGCTGGAGCAGGGAGCACTGGGAAGCACTGGGGAGTACTGGGGTCCTGTGTCAGGCCAGAACAAGGAGCACTGGGGAGCTGTGCCGCCCCTCCTGGTGCCCTGGCCCACAGTGGAGTAGGGAAACCAGGCTCTGCCAGTGCCCCATCCCAGGATGCAGCAGTGGGGCCCTGGTGTCCTGGTGTCTCCCGTGCCCCATCCATCCAGAGCGAGGAGCCCTGAACAGTTGTGTCTTTCCTGTTGCCCCATCCCAGGCTGGAATGGGGAGCACTGGGGAGCACTGGATCCTTCCCAGTGCCCTGTCCTGGGATGGAGTGGGGAGCACTGGGTTGCACCCGAGTGTCCCGTCCCAGGGTGGAACGGGGAGGGGCTGGGGTCCCGGTCCCTCCCAGTGCCCCGTGCCGGTCCGGAGTGGGGCAGTGCGGGGTGTGATCGGGGCGGTGCAGGGTGATCGGGGCGGTGCGGGGTGTGAGCGGGGTGGTGCGGGGTG
>JAWWES010000051.1:2279247-2352196 GCA_035583135.1 Lophotriccus pileatus
GTGATCGGGGCGGTGCGGGGTGATCGGGGCGGTGCAGGGTGTGATCGGGGCGGTGCAGGGTGATCGGGGCGGTGCGGGGTGAGCGGGGCGGTGCAGGGTGTGAGCGGGGCGGTGCAGGGTGATCGGGGCGGTGCGGGGTGATCGGGGCGGTGCGGGCGCGGAGCGGCGGGCGCGAAGATGGCGGCGGGCCGGCGCGCCCCCCGCACCGGGCTGCTGGAGCTGCGCGGCCCCGGCGGGCAGTGGCTCCGCGTCCTGCTCACCCTGGCCGAGGACGTGCTGGGGGTCAGCCCTGCCGATGGCCCCGGTCCCTACCCCGAGGCCCCGGTGGCAGCGCAGCTGAACGGCGGCGAGCCGGGCTCCGCCGCGCCCGAGGCGCTCGCCAACATCAGGAGAACCGTGCGCGTCGTCAAGCAGGACGTAGGGGGGCTCGGCATCAGCATCAAAGGTGAGGCCGGCATGGGGAGGGTCTCGGGGAGGCGGGGACAGAGAGGCACCGGCACCGCGACCTGTTGCTGCCGCCGTTCCGCGGCTCGCTCGGGGCTGGGTCGGGGTCGGGGTCCTCGCTCCCGTCCCTCCGAGCCCACGGGAAGGGTGCTGTCTCAGGAGGCAGGTGGGACGCAGAGGGCACCCAGTTATACAAAAGCTGCCCTTTTGGCAGCCACAGCGAGGGCTCTGCCGGCGTGTCCTTCCCCCCCCGTGTCTCTGAGCTGGGAAATGCCCTTTTAAACTATCAGATAAACTATGAAAAGAAGCTGTTGGAGATCTCCAGGCTCTGGGGGTATTAAACCAACGCACTCGGGCTTGGAGGCGTCTGCTGCCAGGAAGCCGAGCAGAGGGAAGCCTCCCTGTTATAATCCCTGTTTTCCTTTCCAAGCTGCCTTGGTGGGAACTTCAGGCTGGAAACTTTTTGGGGCAGGGATGGCGTTCCTGGCGTCCTGCCTGCCTTTGCTTTTCGCGCGGCTCCGAGCGTGGTGGAGAGGAAGATGAAAACGGCAGCAAAGAGGCAGGGAACGGTCTGTCAGGGTCTGAGCGTGGCTGCGAGGGGCCGTAACTCGGCGTGCGGGCAGAGCAGGCAGCGGGCTCGGCAGCCCCGGGGGCAGCAACAGGGCAGCTCTCGCCTCCTGACGTGGCTTCTCCTCACAGCTCAGAGGAGACGGACGCAGCCTCCGGCTCCCTCTGAAGTCGGGAGGTTTTGCAGTGTGGATGTCTGGGTGCTGGAACTGGATCGACGCTGCTGGCCGTGTCTCCAGGTGCCCCAGCCTGCCAACCCTTTGTTTTTTGGGAAGCATAAAACCCCCTTCGTAACGACCCTTTGGCTGCCAAGTTACTGCTTGCTCTGTGGCTCTCCCAGGAAAGAGAAACTACAGTTGGTTCAGTCAGGACTTTATTTTTGCAGTGACGTACGTGGAAAAGAAGTAGTTGCCATCCGAACTGGGCAGTAGAAGCTGTTGTGAGTGGTGGGGCAGCTCCGGTAGGACGGGACGTCGTTTCTCCTCTCCAGGCTGCTGGCACGTCCCTGTTTGTGCTCGTGCCAATCGCGTTTCACCCGGTGATGCTTCCCCGCCACTCGGGGTGTGGGTGAGGTGTCCTGCCGTGGGGTGTGGTGAGGGTCTGGGTGCCGTGGGTGCTGGGCTGGCAGGACATCAGGGAGCTGAGCTAGAGTTGTGCTGGCCGAGGCTCTGGGCCCTGGCAGGACTCTCGGTGCTGTCAGCGCGGCCAGGAGCTGCTGCCGCAAGGACAGAGCAGCCCCCGCCGGGGCCTCTGACAGCTGATAACCGGAGCCCTCGCAGGGCTTGGCAGGCGGCTGAGCGAGGAAATGCCTGTGGCACTGGCTGGGAGCAGCCCCGGGGCGGGCAGTGACAACAGGCTGGGCTCAATCTCTTCCTCTGGGGTGAAGATCATCTCTTGGAGGCTCCTTGGGACAGGCTGTCCTGGGGCGCAGGGCACGTCGGGGGCTGCTGATCCCCGGCTGCCGTGGGCAGTAGCTGCTGCATCTCTGCTCCCTGGCACGGAGGCAGCTTGGATCTCCCGGCGGGTTCAAAAGTTAATGTGCAAATTGATCCCCTGAAGCCGCCAGGAGTTTGAATAGTGTTCTTTTAGTCAGGAGAGCAGCAGGTAAAACAGGGCTACTGTGCTGAAAGGAGCACGCAGCCAGGTTGGTTCACCTCTCCCTGACTCTTTGGCCTCTCCAAAAACATTCAACTGTCTTATCTGTTGAGATCATGAAGTCCTTGGAGCAAGGATAGTCTCTCAGCACATGTGATTAATAATGCAAATAAAGACATGCTTTTCTGCCAGAACTGATGGGGAGATGGCCAGGTTTGCGCATTTGCTCTGTGACTAAACTGTGACCATTTCTAGTGGTTTTGGAGCAGTCACTTCATCTGCTGTAAAGCCTCGTGGTACTTTGGCTGCTGTGGTTGGTACAGGTGTCCTGTGGGCATCTGAGGGAATGAGCAGGATGTTGACCTAGTACAACTGAGTGCCAGGAGAAGGGCTCAGCCTCACCAGGGCCAGCTGGTACCAGAGCATCCCCCTCCCCACCTGCTCCTCCAATGAGCTCCAACAGCCACAACCGCTTCCTGTCTCTTCTGTTTCAAGGTGGCCGAGAGAATAAAATGCCCATCTTGATCTCCAAGATCTTTAAGGGGCTGGCAGCCGATCAGACCGAGGCGCTGTATGTGGGGGATGCCATCCTCTCTGTCAACGGCACCGACCTGTCCGAGGCCACGCATGACGAGGCCGTGCAGGCCTTGAAGAAGACGGGCAAGGAGGTGGTCTTGGAAGGTAAGAGACAAGGGTGCAAGGGGTGACAAGGGTCCTTCGGTACTGGGATGGCACTGGGGTGGCATATCAGATGTGTGTGCCACTGCTCAATGTCCAGCAGCTCCGTCTCCCTGCTACGGGACTGGGGCCAGGCAGTGATGGGAGGTGTGGGACAAGTTTCTAGGGTTTTGGACTGTTGTGTTGCTCAGCATCACCCCAAGGTCTGCACTTCCTGGGGCAATAGAAAACATCTTCTGCTTTTCATCCCTGGCTGGGATTTCAATAGTGTGAACGGGGTGTGCTGGTCCCCTGCCCCTGCTGAGCAGCTTTGGATTTGCTGGGTGGGTTTTGGGCAGGCAGGAGGAGCAGGTGGAGGGTGAGGCAGGACCAGTCAGGGGTGCAGCTGCAGGGGCTGCCCACCCAAGGGATCCCTGACAGCTGAACCCCAACTGCAGCCCCCCCAGATTTGGCAGATGAGGCTACAAACATCCCAGGGATGCAGATTTCACCATCCTGGGAGAGACTGGAGCTGGTCCCCTTGGCATGGGCTCCCTCTTGGTACTGGGTAGCCAGTCCCAGTGTCTCCCAGCCCTGCAGGAGCCCCACAACCCTACCTGAGGAGTAGGTGAGGGTGGTGGGTTGTGACCATGGGAGTGCTGAGGGAGAGATGCTATTCTTTTCCCGTTTCACATCACATCTGTCCATGTTTGCCCACCCTCTGCCAGCTTGGCCAGGCTGGGATGAGCACCCCAGGTTTGTCTCTCAGGACAGGACCCTTCCCCTCCCCTCTCTTCCAACCAACCTGTAGGGTTGCCCTGGTTAACCATGAGGGACTTGGAACCAAAGACCCTTCCCAGTGCAGATCTTAAGGGGAGGTTTGATTTGGGGACAGCTCTCTGGGCTGTCCCTGGACAAGGAAAGAGTTCTGCATGCTCTGCTGCCAGCAACCACTGTGGCTCCTGCTTTCCTGTGCCTTCCCCAGATTGTCTCAGCTCCAGATTTTAATTTTTAGCTTCGCTCAGCCCTTTCTGCTGTGGGTTCCTCCTCTCCTGGGAGCCGCAGGACCACGATTCAGCCTGAGGAATGTGCTGCTCTGCACAGCTGCTGGGAGCAGATAGGGTTGTTGGTGGGGTGGTTTTGTTATTTTTTTCTGACCAAAGAGAAATATAAGACCTTCTTTCTTTGTGAGTCTGTGAAATTCCTCCCCGTAGCCGCTGTTCTTGGACCACCCTCTCTTTATTATTTTCTGTCCATCCTTTACTTTGGTGTGGGTTTCCTTTCAGTGAGAGGCCCTCCCAGAGGTGGAGATGAGCTGCCCTTTCTGTAGAGAACAGTTTCTCTCCCTGGACCCCCTCCTCCTCCTCCTCCATTCCCTGGGAGCCGGGCACTGCCCAGTTGCTCTCCCACGAGGCAGCTGCAGGCAGGGCCTTTGCTGGAGCTCAGTAAGCTCAGGTTGACCTGCTGGGCTTCTTAATTAATTAAAACTCCCAGCAGGTACATTGGGAGCAGAGTGAGGTGGGGCTGGCTCCCACCACAGCACTCTGGAGGCTCTGGGATAAGTTGTTAGCTGATGCTGTTGGAGTTCTGCACTGTGGTGTTGCTTGGGGTGCTCCAAGTAACAGCTGGAGCAGGAAAGAGGTCTCTGCTGCTCATCTGATCACAAATGTCACCTATAAACAGGGTGCATCTCCATGCTCTCCCTGTTCTGGGTTTGCTGGCACAGCACAGCCCTTCCTGTGGAGGATGGCTGGGCTGGCACTTTGCTGGGGTTCCCATCAGGCTGTCACTGCCCCATGGAGTTGGTGGCCCTGCCTCAGGAAAGGGTGTCCCCTGCCTTGTACCTGCCATCCTGGTGGCTCTCCAGGAGCTGCTTTGCCAACATCCTGCCCTGGTGGCAGGGCTGGGAGGCAGGGGGTGTCCTTAAGGTGCCTGAAGGGTGTTAAAGGGGGATTTCCTGCTCTCTTCTCCTGCTTGGACTCACTCTAGAGCTTGGAGAAAAACACCTTAACATCACTTAGAAACTTCCTGGTCCCTACACGCTGCCAAGTGTGACTCCAGCTTTCCCTGTGGTGCTGTAAGTATCAAAACTGAGTAGTCTGGCACAGCCAGTGTCTGCTACCTTGCTCCTCCTGGCTGCAGTAAATCCTGGGATTAGGAGTTTTTTGGATAGCTTGCAAGTGGCACTGCAGCAGGTAACAAATCTGGGAGAGTTGGCACCTCCCTACAGGGCAGCGAGCTGGGGTGGGACCCTCCAAAGCAGCAGGATTGGGAGGTGATGCGTTTTAGTTTGAGGATCAGCAGTGGCTCCATGTGCCAGATCTCACCCCGGGCTGCTCAACTTGGCTTCTGGCTCCTGGGTTGTCATTGCTGCCCAGGCGTGAGGACATGCAGATACCTTTCGGTTAATCCTGCCAAGATTCTTTTTTGGATGTGCCAAACTATTCCCTTGACATTTGCAGGAGGAGTTTGACTGTATTTATATTACATTGTTATTTCAGGGAGAGTTGCTCTCCCTTGCCTTATTTTTCCCTTGTTTTTTTTTTCTTATTTTCATTGCTTGGAATCCAGAGATTTTCCATGGCAGGGGAAAGGCTGATAAATATCCTTCCAGCTGCCCTGGGAAGGGCTTTGGTGACAAGAGTGGTTTTCCTGGTGAGGCCCCTGTACTGTATTGTCAAGGGGGGAGAACTGGGAGCAGTGGAGAGGAGTAGCTGGGGCAGCCTTGGGCATCTCAAATCTGTGGCAGCTCAGGGCTTGTTGGCCACAGGGATGCTCCTGGGGTTGTTGCAGCTCTCCAAGCCTTGCTTGGCCAAGAAGTAGCCTGGAAGCCTGAAATTCAGAAAAACAAAAGGATGCCAGGAGAGAGTAGGGCCAGGGATGCCCAGCTCCATCAGGCTGATTGCCATAACCATGGGGTGGAACCCAAGCAGAAACAGAGGCTTTGGACCTGCCCTGGAGATGATGTAGAGAGAGGATGAGGGTCCACATCCTCCTCCCTCCTCCACACCTCACTGCTCTGAAGCTTTGCTTTCCCTGCGGAGTTTTCTGGGGTTATTTCCCCTCCCATGGAAACACAGAAGGTCGTCCCATGATCTCCCTGGGTCCCTGCTGACTGTGCAGCACAGAGGAATATTTAGGGACATGGGATGTGTCACTGAGTGCTGGGACAGGGTCCTGGGGCAGGAGGTACAGCAGTGGCACCTCACCCTGCAGCAGTCCCTTGGAGTAGCTCCCTACTCCCTGGAGTAGAAGGGCTTGAGCTGAGGCAGCTGGGACCAGGAGCTGGGGATGGTCCCTGATTGGGATGCTGAAGGGACTGTTGAGCATTTTGGAAGCACATCAGAGTATCAGCTTGAAGTCTACAGGTCTCTTCAGAGTGTCTCTTTGGGGTGTGTGTTTGCTGAGCCCCCAGTTTAACATGCTAATCTTGCATCATCAGTCCTGAGGCAGAGAGGGACCAGCTGGAGACTGGCTTAGCATCTCCATAGGGCCAGAGCTGGATCTTCAGGACCTCTCTGGAAGGCTTCCTGATCTGATAGCCACCAGTACAGGTGACTGGCTGGACTGTGCAGATGCTGCTGGGAAGGTTTTGGCAGGAGAAACAGCCGTACCCATCCTAGCCCTGATGGGAATTGCAGCCTGGAGCCTCTCTGTTAAATCCATGCCATGATCTCTAGGCTGGAGCAGAGTGTGCCAGCACCAGGCTGCCGTCCTAAGCAGCAGGAGGGTTCTCTTGAACTTGGGTGTCTGTGTGGCTGGGACTGTTTTCCTGCCTGGAGGAGGTTTTGTGGCTCCTCAGTGAAGCTCTCTGGAGTCAGGAGCTTGACTTTGGTCATGCTGAGCCATGGGAGGTGTGTGGGGCACATCATGCAGGCTCAGGATCAAGGGTGCAGGAGTGTTTGGTTTGTGATTTTTCTCCATCCTTAGGAGGAGGAGGAGGAGAATTTGTAGCCAAGAAGTAAAACCAAGGAATTTTGATGGTTCTGCCCTTTCTGACTTGCTGAGGAGAAAAGAACCCAACTACAAAACAGAGGGAAGAGCAGGGCAGACAGGGGGCCTTTGGTTTACCATGTCCCTGATGCAACATGCTTCAGGGTTCAGGGCACATGTGATGCTCTGGCAGTGCCCCTGTGCCACCAGCCCCCTGCAGAGGCATCATCCTGGCATGGGTGGCCACAAGCCCAGAGACTTTTGCTGTCCCCCAAAAACCTAAATTAAAGCATTCTCAGTGCAAAGCCCTGAGCAGTTAAAGGCTTTATCTGTTCCATCTCCTCCATCCTGGAGAGAATCAGTGGGACAGGCAGTCTCTCCTGGGAAGTGGAGAGCCCACATGGCTTGGGGGGCTAAGTGCGTTAGCCCAGCAGCCACCCAGGGCTGTGTGCCTGCTGAAGGTGGCTTTAAGTCAACAGCAGTGAGGCAGTGTTTCTGCCAGGTGGTTTTTGGAGGGTGCAGGCTAACAAACAAGGAGCAGGCAGGAGCTCCAGCAGTGTTAGTTAGAAGGAAAAAATAGTTCAGGAATTCTGGTTACTGGCAGCGGAGGTGATACGTAGTATGGTCTGAGTTGTGTGCTTTAATGAGATGGAGGTAATTAATTAATGCATTCAATACCAGCTGCAGTGAAGGGATGGCAGAAGTGTAACTCACCTGTTATAAAGCCAATGCTGGGTCACTGGAGGAGACAGCAGCTCCCATGGGATTGTGACTCCAGAGACCACCACATCCCAGCTCCCCGTGCTGGCTCAGGACCCCCAGTGCTGTGGGAACCCGTTCGTGCTTCTTGGCCTTAAATCCTCCTTAAAGCCACATACCAGAGCCACACACACTGGCCATTCCCTAATTCCCCATGCCCCATCCTGGGCTGGGCGCTGCCCCTCTCCTCCGTGGCTCCATCGGGACGTGACCCCACCATCTTCCAGTGAATGCCGGTGGCGTCCCCCGCGTGCCCGGGGAGCCAGGGGCTGGCGCAGGGACAGCGCTCGGGTTTCAGCAGCTGAGCGATATCTTGCTGAACTCCCAATTAGTTCCCAGGCATCGGCATAATGGCAGGTCCCTACTGCCAAGATTAATGGCTCGGGCAGGATCCGGCGTGGCTGGGATGCCTGCGGGGATGCAGTGCCTATTTATAGCGGGAGGCGCGGGACACGAGGCTGGTGGCCCTGCGCCGCCGCCCTGGCCCCGGGGCCACCGCGGGCTGACCCGGCCCACGTGTCACAGCAGCGTGGCCTTTTATAGCTGTGTCCTGCGGGGCTTTGCCTCCCCACAGCTCCCGCGGGGGATCAGGATTTAGAGGTTTTAGGGAGCTCACTGGGATAGGAATGAAGGGGGTGGTCACAGAATCACTGTTCGGAGTTGGAAAGGACCGCAAGGATCATCGAGTCCAATCCCTGGCCCTGCACAGGGCTACCCAACAACCTCACCACGTGCCTGAGAGCGTTGTCCAAATGCTTCTTGAGCTGTCAGGCTTGGTGCTTCCCTGGGGAAGGTGGGTGGAAGGTGGGTGATGGTGGGCAGGTGAAGTTTGGGGGTGGAGGGCTCTGGGTGCAGACTCTCTCCTGGTGGGAGAAGGGCTCCTTTCTGGCACCTCAGGCTGGCTGCAGCGATTGGAGCTGGGCCCATCCAGCCACCTACAAGTGTCGGCTGCAAAGCCAAGCTCGTGTCCCCACTCCTGCCACCCACTCTGCTGACTTGGAGCTGGAATGGGACCAGCAGGGATGGCTGGGGACGTGGCAGCAGGCACGTGTCTGCCCTGTGCTGTTTCCCCTGAGTACCTCCAAAGGGAAACCCTTTCCCTGGAGCCACTTAGCTGGTTCCTTGCTCCCCCAGGGCAGGACCGGGACTGGCATCCCGCCTGCTCAGCCAAAGTTTCTTGGCCAGCGTTGCCGAACTCATTCTCAGGCTGTAGCTGTGGGGCCCCATCAATTTGTGGTGCCTTTCATCTCCCCCTCCCCTTAAACCTCAGGAGCCGTCTGCCATCCCAGCGTGGCTCTGAGGGCTCTGGCTCCGGAGCCAGTCTCGCTGGGGACTGAAAGCTGATTTCTTGTCCCTGGTTTGAAGCTCATGGGGCAGGGCTCAGCTCTGAGCACGCACTCTGTGGCTTTTCCTGGGGCCAGGCCAGGGTATTTGAGAGCTGTTACTCAGTTGGCAGCAGGACTGGCTGTACCAGCACAGTTTGGACTGTGTAATTTTGGCCTGGGACTCTTTCCCATTCCCCACCCCTGCCTGTGTGTCCTGCTCCGGGGGACCTGATCAGGCTTGGATCTGTGAACTGATCTGGGTTAAAGGGAAGAAAAAAGGGGCCAAAGGCCATTTTTATCCATCTTGAGGGGGCTTCCTATGCTGGGATGGTGGGACATAGGTACTGGGAGGGTCCTAGGTGTCGTGTGGGGGTGGTAAGGCCCTGGCACAAATTGCCCAGAGGAGCTGTGGCTGCCCCATACCTGGAATTGTTCAAGGCCAGGGTGGACGGGGCTTGGAGCAACCTGGGCTAGTGGAAGGTGTCCCTGTCCATGGCAGGAGGTGGAACAATGTGATCTTCAAGGTCCTTTCCAACCCAAACCATTCTGTGATTCTGTGTCCCCCTCTGGTGTGACCTCATCCACCACAGGGGTGCAGGGCATAGGACCCACAGCACCCATGGGTGACATCTCTGCAGGTAATGGAGGGGACACCAGCTCCAGTGAAGGGAGGGTGCAGGGGGTTTCAGCGGGGCAGGATGAGGCTGCCCTGTCCTGTGCCGTGCCCTCAGCCAGGTGCTGCCTCTCTTCCAGTGAAGTACATGAAGGAGATCTCCCCTTACTTCAAGAACAACCCCGCAGGGGCCACGGTGAGCTGGGACCCCTCTCCTGGCGCCCCACAGAAGCGATCCTCCCCCGTCCTGCCCCCTGGGGAACTCCGGGAGGGCCGCACCCTGCCGCTGAAGATGTGCTACGTGTCCCGCAAGTGCCTGCCCACCGACCCGGAGCACAGGTTCCACACACGATGCCGGGGGCTGGCGATGCCGCCGCGGTGCCCCGGGGATGGGGGGGTGGGTGTCGAGGACCAGCGGGGACCCAGCGGGGCCGTGTCCCTGCAGGTACTTGGAGGTGTGCTCGGCGGACGGGCGCGTCGCCCTCTTCCTGCGGGCGAAGGACGAGGCCACGGCGCAGTCCTGGCTGGGGGCCATCCAGGTCAACGCGGGCGCGCTCCTGCCGCGGGTGAAGGAGGAGCTGCGGGCGCAGCTGGCGGCTTTGGGCGCGGCGGCCGGACGGGATGTCAAGCACGTGGGCTGGCTGACCGAGCAGGTACCACCCCCAACCACCCCACGCCCCCACAACAAACGCCCGGTGCCGCCACGCTGCTGGTGGCCCCTGACCCAAGTCGCTTTGCAGCTCTCCAGCGCCGGCACCAGGAACCTCCTGGCCGTCCTCACGGAGAAGGAGCTGCTGCTGTACGGCAGCCTGCCCCAGAGCCGGGATGCCCTGGGCAAGCCCACGCACAGCTACCCCCTCATCGCCACCAGGTAGGGGCCACCGGGCCAGTGCCCTCCCGCCCTGCACGGGGACAGGGTGGTGGTAATGTCTGGGGGGCAGTGGCAGGGGCTGGGAGTCAGGACAGAGCTCCAGGGGTGGTGGCAGAGCCCCAGGGTGGTGGCAGTGAGCAGAGGTGGTGGCAGGAGCTGGGTGTCAAGGCAGAGCCCCAGGCTGATGGCAGGGGCTGGTAGCGGTGGTGGCGGAGGCGTTTGAGGTGACGGTGGAGTGCCGGGGTGGTGGCAAGGCCGTGGGAGGATGATGGCAGAGCCCTGGGCATAGTGTTGGCAGGGCACTGGGGATAGTGGTAGTGTTAGGGCGCTGGGGACGGTGGGCTCAGAGCCCCGGGGCTGGTGCAGGGTGTCGGTGTTGGGGCGTGGCAGTGTCCCAGAGTGGTGACAGTGTCCCAGGGTGGCGCAGAGCCCTGGGGCTGGTGCAGCGGCTCAGTGCGAGGGTGGTGGCAGTGTCCTGGGGCCGGTGCGGGGGCTGGTCCCGGTGGCTCAGTGCGGGGGTTCGGGCGCTGCGGGGGCTCATCCGCGGGGCTGCAGCGCCCCCTGCCGGCCCCGCCGCGCAGCCACCGCGGAGCGGGATGCGGGGCTGTGCTGGGGCTGTGCGGTGCTGAGGTGCCGTACGGGGATGAGGGGCTGTGCTGGGGCTGTGCGGTGCTGAGATGCCGTGCGGGGTGCAGGACTGTGCTGAGATGGGATGCTGGGGCGATGCTGAGGAGCGGTGCGGGATGCGGGGCTATGCGGTGCTGGGACGATGCGGTGCTGAGACGCGGTGCAGGGGTGCGGGACGCGGTGCTGAGCGGTGTCCCTGGCGCAGGCTGGTGCACTCGGGGCCGGCGAAGGGCTCGGCGCTGTACGAGGCCGAGCGCTCGTTCGCGCTGCGCGCCGGCAGCCGGCTGGGCGTGCAGACCCACCTCTTCACCCTGGAGAGCCCCCGGGAGCTCGCCCTGTGGACGCGGCTGCTGGTGGACGGCACCCACGGCGCCGCAGAGCTGGCCCAGGAGGTGTCGGCAGGTCAGCGGGGGGCCGGGCGAGCCGGGCGGTGCGGGGGGACCCCCGGCTCACCCCTGTCCCCTCCCCGTCCCCAGCCTGCACGTGGAAGGGGCAGGAGTGCACCCTGACCGTCCACATCGACAAGGGCTTCACGATCTCCACCACGGAGCCCGGGCTCAGCAGGACCATCCTGCTCCAGCAGCCCTTCGAGAAGCTGCAGATGTCCTCAGATGATGGCACCAAGATGCTCTACCTGGACTTTGGTGGCCCAGAGGGAGAGATCGTGAGTTGACTGCCTTCAGCACCCCCCACCCACGCTCCCACCAGTCCTGGGAGAGAGGGGGAGCAGAGCACCTGCCTGGTGCACAGCACCCATCCTGCCTGGCATGGGGGTGAGGCATGGCCCCATCCACCTCCCCCAGCCAGGGTGCACAGCTCTTCCCAGGGCCCCGGTAAGGCTGTGGTAGAGCTTGGGGGGCTCTGGGTGGTCTCTGGCTGAAAGCTGCTTCAGGAACAGCCTTCCCCTTTGCAAACATCCCTTCCTTCCTTTCTTGCAGCAATTGGACCTTCACTCCTGCCCCAAAACCATCGTCTTCATCATCCACTCCTTCCTGTCGGCCAAGGTGACCCGGCTGGGGCTGCTGGCGTAACGAGGGAGCGGAGCAGTCCAAGCCCCCGGCCCATCTATGCACCTCCCTCCTGGCTGAGCCCAGCCCCAAGCCATCCCAAGGAGACTGGAGCCCCTGTGGGATCACACCACCCCCACCAAGGAAAAGCACTGTCCAGCTGGGAAAACCCCCTCCTGGGGCCTCTGGGTGAAATCCCCCTTGGATGGCAGCACTGGAACTTCTCCAGTCCCTTCTCCAGACCCTTCCTTCCTAAGCAGCTGCAGAAGCCCAGTGGGAGCCCAGGAGTGGCAGCAGGGCCGTCACCCCAGTGCCTTGAGAGATGATATTTTGTGTACAAAGAACCTGTTTGTATCCATGTTTTATATTTATATAACCCACTTAAAAATGCTGACACAGCAGCTCTTCCCTGCCTGGCTCGGATTCCCCCCCGGAGAGTCCCCAGGTCTCACAGCACAAGGACATGGGTCTGTTTTCCAGGCAGGCAACCAAAGGGCTGGAGGCCAAAGCCAGCCCCAAAGTGCTTTAAGAGATGGGAACTGCAGATCAGCTGTATTTGCCGAATTTCTTCACGTTGTATGAAATGACAGGAACCACTTTTGTGTGTTGGGATTGGACAGCGCATTTGGTTTTGCTCACTCCGGAATCACTTTATTTCTTGGTTTAAGGTGGGGGGGAAGGTTGTCAGGTGGCTGCTGTGGAATAACTTCTTCTATGAACCAAAAGATTCTGCATGAAAAATGCCTTTTTTTTGGTTTTTTTTGGGTTGAATAAACCTTGCAGATCACAACCAGCAGGAACCAAGGTCCATCTCCTGATTTCACTTGGAGAAGTAGAAAGTTTGTGGACGATGCTTGGGCTCAGGGTGTTTTCCTCCAGGGGAAGGAAGGAGTTCATGTGGTGGCTGTGGGGCTTTGCTGTGAGCTGCTGGCTGGTCTGGGAGTGCTGGGGACACTATGGGAGATTCATATGGGGACAGAAAGGTTGCTCAGAGCTCCATCTAGCCTGACCTTGGACACTTCTAGGGATGGGACATCCACAACTGCTCTGGGCAACCTGTGCCAGAGCCTCACCACCCTCACAGGGAAGAATAAGCACATGAACATCTTATTTGGTGTAAAGAAATAGTTCTTATGGGGTGCATCTGGACTCGGGTGCTCAGCTCTCAGTGAGACAGGGTGATGGAGAGGAAGGGGATGTCCCAGCACAGTCCCATGCCTGGCAGCAGGAATCTTTTTTGATGAACAAGCCCATAATATTTATTGCACAGAACTGTCAGATTTCCAGGATTTGGATTTGCAAGAGGAAAAAAAAGGATCCCCTCTCACGTTTTTAACTGTTAAATCAATACAAGTAATTTAGAAGCAGGTGGTGTATTTTCTATGATCAAAAGCGTGTCTGCACAAGGAAACACATTATTACTGCAATTTGCCTTCCTCTTCTTGCCACACAGCCATTACTCTTTGGGGTCATTGCAATAAAAGAGGGAATCACTCCCAATCCAGAGCAGATTTCCTACTAATCTTACAGAACACAAGCTGCCTTTACTTCCCCAGCAAAGCTCAGGCTCTGTCCCACTCCATGCCTGGATTGTGAAGCTCAGTTTGGAGGTGGATATTTATTTTCTTGGATTTCTTTGCGTTTGATATTGGTGATGGTGTGAGGACTTTTCCGCCTCCTATATTTTTGGTGGTTTCTGAGCCTCTGCATCCTTCTGGCACCATCCTCTGCTTTATGTGACACATTCTCCAGGGATGCTCCAGCAAAGGGGCCTGTGAGTAAGACAACTGCTTCTTATAATAAGGGTCTGGAGCACCCGGAATAGCTGATGGAGCTGGGGGTGCACATCCTGGAGAAAGAGTCTCAAGGGGACCTTCTCACTCTCTGCAACTCCCTGACAGGAGGGGGAGGAGCCAGGTGGGGATCAGGGTCTATTCCCAGGGAACAAGGGACAGGACAGGAGGAAATGGCCTAAAGTTGTGCCAAAGGAGGTTTAGGTTGGATATTAGGGAAAATTTCTTCACTGAAAGGAGTCTCAGGCATTGGAAGAGGCTGCCCAGGGCAGTGGTGGACTTGCCATCCCTGGAAGGATTTAAAAGGTGTGTGGATGTGACACTTGGGGACATGGGCCAGCAGTGGCCTTGGCAGTGCTGGATTAATGTTGGACTCGATGGTCTTAGGGGACTTTTCTATCTAAATTCTGTGATTCTGTTTCTCTGAGTGATTTGGGACCTTGTAACACAAAGCAGACAAAAAAAGAGGATAGAAACTGCCTCCCCAAGAGAAACCCATGGCAGCTGCAGACCTCTCCCAGGAACATCCAGACATCCTGAATCAGTATTTCAGTGAAACGGTGTTTCCCTAGACAGGGAAGATTTTGGGGTTGGCAACAGGGACAAGATCCCACTGCAGGATGGCATCTCTATGGAGGAATGAGTGCTCATGCTTGGGACCACCACAGTATTCCCCAGAGAGAAGGAACAGCATCTCAGGGTTCTGTTCTGCCAGGCACTTTTATGGCAGAAGGACTATTATTTTTGAAAGCAGCTTTAAAATAAATATAATGAACTCTGCTTATAGAGCTGGGATGATGGGAATGGGCTCAAGAAAAAGCAATTTCCTCAACTCAATCTGAGGCAACTGGAGTTTTGCTTGGCCACTTGACTGGAAGAACTCAGGGAAGGGGAAATTTAAAGCTGCTGCAAGTGTTGGAAAATGGATGGCAAATGGGAAAGGAGGAGGGAAAAAGTCCTGTTCTGCTCTCTACGTGGAGCTCTTGGGATGCTGGTTGCCAGAGGGAGGCCAAAATGGGAATGTAAATGGATGCAGAGAAACTTTGGCACCCAAACCACTTTGTTGCCACCCATGGAGAGAAGTGGGTGATGGCAGTGGGGGTGGCTGCAGCCTGGCTCTGGTGCAATCCCTTTCCCTTTGGGAGCAAATCCAGCCAGCCCATGGCAAGGTGATCCCTCTGTTTCCCCCGTGAGGAAACCCAGTGCTGTCGGCATCCCCGGCAGCAACGTCACAAGCAGGAGTTCTCCCCAGAAGTGGCTTTTCCGGGTTGTAAGACCTGAAAAAATAGCCCTGAATGAAGGAGCTGGAGAGGGAAGAGAGAAATGCAGCGGGAAGAGTAATTAGGTTGTCCCCAGCTGTTTGCTCACCCACAGCAGAACACAGTTTCCCTCCCGACACCGCTTATACTTTCCATTAGTCAGCCCTGACCTTTTAGTGCCGTAATCAAACAAGACAACCCAACACTTAAATCTGAGCATTTAGGGCTGACATTTACAATTGGTTCTCGAGTTGGAGACAGCAAATGAAAATTTCCTCGCAGACAGAATGCTGCAGGGCTGGGGAATCAAATCATTCCATCGCTGGATCGCAGGCGTGCCGGCCCCCTTCGGCTACCCCGTGCAGTGGGTGGTATTTGGACGAGAGCCTTGTCAGTGCAAAGTCAACATTCACCTGGAGTTTGTACATTCCACGGACATCACCCGATTGGGGCATGAGGAAACTGTATTTGGCATTTGATGTGTGTAAACAGGAGTGATCTTACACAGGCTGGAGCCCTGTGGGAGCGGGGAAGCCGCGTTAAATGTTAAGGATCCAAGGCAGTAATGAGGATGTTTTCTCTCATTCAGCCTTGACTGGAATCCTTGCCTGAAGAGCAAGAACTTGGTTGATCCCTTGGTGCATCCTGTGGCACATCCCTCGGCACATCCCTCAGTGCATCCCTTGCACAGAGATTCTTCGAGCAGCCTCCTGAGCCCTCCAGGATGAAACATCATGAGGTACATCCTCATTTTCATCCTCCCCCATCTCTTTGCAGTCCCTTTGGGGGCTGTGGATGCTACAGAGACCCGGGTAGTGGGTGATGCCTGAGGAGATGCCTGGTCTGGGCACAGGGGGGCCCTTGCACGGCTGCTGGTTGTGCCTCATGGAGGGCAAGGGGCTTCTCTGGTGCTTGGGGATACCACCTAAACCACCTCCCACTCAGCTCTAACCTGTGAACCGAATCTGCATCAGCATCTGCTCATGCAAGTTCATAATAACTGTTGAATCCACTCGGCACCTCACTGCAGCCACTTCCTTTTAAGACTTTAGCAGCAAACCTCTTGCCTTGTTGTAGGCAAATCTTGGAGGTTTTCTGGAGTATTTGCTCTTTTGGGTGTTTCTATGTGGTGTTAGTCTGTTTTCACTCATTTCTACTATTTTTAGTTGAGTTTAAAACAGAATAACAAAAAAAGGCAGGAGTACAGGGAAGCAAATGGATTTCATGTAGCATCTCTGGTCCTGATGGGGCAGAGGGAAATGAGCCCACAGGTGATGCCTTGATCATCCTCCTCCCCATGAAACCAGGAGGCAGTTGTGTGGATGCTTTCCCTGGAAACACAGGACAAATTCAACAGAAAGCCAGAGTTTTGCACCCCAGCTCTGCCACTCACCTACTTCAGGAGCAGGGATGGGCTGGCTCCATGCCTCAGTTTCCCCAGTGTGTGTTGACAGCAGAAGCAGAGCACAGTCCTGTACCATTAAGCACCCTGAGGCATGAAAAGCTTTGGAAAAGTTCCTTCAGTGTTTCTGTGTATGTGTGGTCCGTTTCCAAATGTAAATGTTACGGCACTTGCCTGTAAGGAAATGCTGGAGTAAAAAGCTGAATTGTTCTATCTATCTGTCTGTCTATCTATCTATCTATCTATCTATCTATCTATCTATCTATCTATCTAATCTATCTATCTAATCAATCTATCTAATCCATCCATCCATACCTCAATTTAATATATCCATTTCCTTCTCCTCTGTGTGTTCTCAAAAGATGAGGTTTCAAGAGGCTCAGGACTAGAAGGCGGCTCAATTGACAACCGGAATATAAAGGTTTGTTTTACAGTAACAGGATGAAAACTGCAGAAAATTGGACTTGGTTTTATGACACTCATTCAAGGGTCCTGAACTCAAACCTTGGATTTAATGTATAATGTGGTGAGATACAGATGAGACCCTTTCACAGTTTCCATGTTTTTATTATCAATGCTGCATGGTAGATTTTTTCCACCCCCAAAAAATTCCTTCTGAAAGCAGAAGGTTGTTTCTGAAGACTTTGCTGTACTGGTGACATATCCATATGCAATATAAACGACCTGTTGTTTCAGAAGATGATAATGGGAGTAAACATCAAATTAAAAAAAAACCAAAATCAAACCACTTGGATCAGGAAAAATAGCGGAATTCCCAACACCCAGAAAGCTCCTGCTCCAGCAAAGGGCATGTAGCCGTAGCAACAGGAGCCCTCACTGTCACAATAATAAAAAAATGTATTATTCTAGGAGAGCTCTTAAAAGGGAAATATGTATTTCACTGAGGTGGGTGATGAAATACTGTGCAGCAAAGAGAAGAAGGAGCCAGAGGAGTCCAGAAAGTGATCCTGGCAGTTCTGCTGCCTGCAGCAGGTAGGGGTGGAGATGCAGCCCCAGCAGGAGGATGGGGAGCCATCCCATGGCCACATCCACGAGCTGGACTTCGATGAGCCTTCTGGGTCCCTTCCAGCTTAGGATATTCAGCGATCCAGGACTCGGCTGCCTCCGTCTCCTCCTGCACATGACTCGGAGACCACCATAGAGGACGTGACCCCTGTGCCTGGAGTGGTGCAAATCCAGTGGCAGAGGCTGGAAATGGAGGGGCTGTGCTGGGGCAGGGCAGTGTGGGGTGCAGGGGAGCCCTGGGGTGTCCTGCTGGGGTCTGGTGGCACTGAGCATCCTCATGGCATCACATCCCCCTGGATTGCAGGAGACACGTGGCCAGCTGTGAGCAACAGCAGCTTTTGGGGAAAGGCTTGGAGTTTTTGGCAAAGAGAAAATTGTGGAAAACCAGCACACTGGCTGAGCTTTCCCTGGGTTTGAATTTCATAAAGAAGCTAAAAAGAGGTGCTGGCAAGTCAGCATTTCCCCAGCGGTGAAAAAGGGATGTATTGAGGTTTGCAGAAAACTTTGGGAAAAGGGGGAGGGGGGAAGAAAAAACTGTATTTCTCCTACAGGTCACCCAGTATTTTCACCCCAGTGAGAAGCAGGGGTGGGTGAGCGGCTCAGTGGAAAAGTCCAGGTGTCCAAACTGCAGTGGGCACTGCTCCACATCCTGCCTGGGGTGGGAAGCAAGGTTGGAATACCCTGTGGAAAACACACTGCTCCAGGTGTGGAGCACCTGGCTGGGCCTCCAGGTCCCTGTGCCCATGCCCTGGCATCCCCAGACAAGGGACATCTGGCTGTAAGATGGTCCATGGAGGAGCAGATCCTTCAGCACAGGGGAAGGAGAGATGTCCTGGCAGCCACAGGTGTTGGGACTGCTCAGCAGTTTGGGGCTGTTTCATGGCTCTCTCTGGGTTTTGGGGTGTTCAGTGTGGTGCATCTTGGGGTCCTGACTACTGATAGCACTGAGGTATTGGATAAAAACACCCCCTTGGGGAACCCCAGCCTGAACCCTTCCTCTGGGTGCTCCCTGCAGAGTGGAGCAGGGAAGCTGATCTGGGAATGGAGAGATGGAGGGAAAAAAAATTACCCAAAAATATAGGAGAAAAGAGGATTTGTCCTGTCCCAGGAACCCCAGGTGGCAGAGGACTTGGGGATTAGTTGTGTCGTCCCTCACAGCATTTGGAGCTGCAGGGAGCTCACAGCTCGTGCTGCTTCCCACAAATCTGGGGGAGAACAGCCTCTCTGTGAGTAAGCTCCTTCCCATCTAGGGGAGTGCCAGGGGCTCGGCATTGCTGTGCCTGGCTGGGTGAGGGCAGCTGGCCAGGGATGCTCCTGCTCTTGGTCCTCCTCTTTCCACTGTCTTTCTCTCACCCTGCCCTGCCAAAGCTGGTGTTTTGGTCTGGCATCACCCCTGCCACGGGTAAGGGAGCTGCTGGGATAAGCCCAGGGAGGGATGGAGTTGAAATATATATTTCTGTGAGTGCCCAGTGAAGCTGGGCAGCCAGGGCTCAGAGTAGGAGGAGGACATGGAGACTCCCATCTCACTGGCCCCCTCCTCCCTGGCCATCATCTTCCTGCTGTGGTTACATCCATGACCATATTCCCAGAGGCAGATCCTGCTGTTCCACCCAGGAAAGAGAGCCCTGACCCTCCGCCTCTTGGGTGCTCTTGGTGTGCCACTCTCAGCACTCCATGGTCAGCAAGAGCTTTCTGTGTGGCCACCTCTGGTTTGGGAGGAATCTTGTCCATAAGGAATTCTGGGAGTCGGCCAATTTCAGCCCAGGGCTCCTGCATTCCAACGACTGCCACTGATGTGGGAAATACTTGCATCCCTGGCTATTGATGTTCCTGGAGGATCATTGGTGATTGCTGGTGGGGATAACCTCGTCTTCTGCCTGGGAAAGACCCTGGAAGGGTTTTAGGCTGTGTCATCTCTGCTGTGATCTCTCTACTTGCTGGGATGCCTGAGAGACGTTGGAATTTTTGGGGTTGTCCTGTCCCAGGCCAGGAGCTGGACTTTTTTAATCCTTGTGAGTCCCTTTCACCTCAGGATATTCCATGATTCTAGGGTTCTGTGAACTGGATATTCCATGATTCTAGGATTCTGTGACCTGTAATTGCTCCCTCCTCCTGCTGCACACTGACTGTGGTGACCCATCCCTTCCACACTTGCAGCCACGCAGGGCACACTGGCAGCACCTGTCCTAGGAAACCTCTCCTGCTAAAACACTTGGAAATATTTCCGGATCCTCCTAGGAAGCAAAACACTGGAAACATGGAACTGGGGAATCCCAGCCCTATAACCCCATAAACCTGGGTTTGAGCCCCCGACTCCATTCCTGCAGCCAAGGGGAGATTTGCTCTGGATCCCACCAAGCAGGATTTTCAGCATCCTCAGGCTCTCCTTTTCCCTCGTGGGCTGGCACTGAGATTATTTTAGCCTAAAGCAGGAATTGAGGTTCTTGGCTTCAGGACAGTATTAATGCCCAGCACAGCCCAACAGAGCTATAAATATATAAATATCTCCCTGCTCCTTTAGAGAGCAAATCCAAAATTGCATCCAAAGCCACCAGCACCGGGCTGGAGTGTGGCTGTCTAGGCCAAAATTATCCCAGGGCACTGGAAATTTAGGAAATGTCTCTTTCAGGCATCCCAAAATATCAGTGGCTTTTCCCTCTTCCATTAGATCTATAGGCACGGGGTGCAAAATGAATGCAGTTGGTCAAAGTATTCCTGAAACTTAAATGGAGCAGAAAGGAGGGAGGTGGATGCTGGAGGGCGGTGGCAGAGGGAGGATATGGTGTCTTGCTCGGTCCCCTGCCCACCCCCCACTGCAGGGACCCTCCCAGCAGAACCTCGTGGTTCTCCTTCAGATGATGCTGGGAAAAGGGCATGGAAATTGGTGTAAGGTGGGAGAGGAGGGACTGGAGATCCTCCGAGCATCTCCTGCCCCCCCTCCCCCTCCTCGGGGGTCACCCGTGCTCCGGCCTGGCATCATGCCAATGGCAAGGGGGATTTTTGATTTTCTGGGGGGCTTCAAACGGGCGATTTTGGTTTAACTTCATCGCTTGCCCGGCGCAGCTGCTCTGCCCTGGGCGCTGCAGGGGGAGCTCGTGCCGTGCGGCAGCTCCATCCCTCCGCATCCCGATGGGCTTCGTTCTCCTGCTGTCAGAACATTGCTTCAGCTGAGCCCAGCTTCCCCATCGTGCAAGCTAACGGAGGAGAAATTGAGGATGGGGACGCCTCGCTCCGAATGGTCCCGCTGCCGCCTGGGACAGCCGGTCCGGGAGGTCAATAACAGCTGGTGGCTGAGAAAACCTGGAGAAAAGAAGGTTCCAGGGAGACCTGAGAGCCCCTTCCAATGCCTAAAGGGGCTCCAGGAGAGCTGGAGAGGGACTTTGAACAAATTTGTGAAGTGACAGGACAAGGGGAAATGGCTTCACACTGAAAGAAAGTCGGTTTAGGTGGGATACTGGGAAATAATTCTTCCCTGTGAGGGCAGGGAGGCACAATTTAATAAACACGCCTGTGCCCAGAGCCCTGGAAACACAGAGTGGGCGACTCACAGGGGAAACCAGAGGGTTTGCAGGGGCCAGGAACAGAGCTCCCAGCTACAGGGGGACTTGAGAATGTCACACCCAGAGGAAGACACGTAGAACTACCGGTAATCACCTCCAGGGAGGGGATCTTGCCCCTCTGCCCCTCTCTGGTGAGACCCCACCCCTGAGGACCTCCAGCTCTGGGGTACCCAGAGCACAGGAATGACATGGAGCTGTTGGAGAGATTCCAGAAGAGGCCACCAAGTTGATTAGAGGGATGAAGCATCTCTCCTATGAGGAAAGGCTGAGAGAATTGGGATTATTCAGTTTGGAAAAGAAAAGCTTCAGGGGACCTAATTGTGGCCTTACAGTACCTGAAGGGGCCGACAAGGAAGATGGGGAGAGACTATTCACAAGGGGCTAGAGTGAGAGGACAAGAAGGAATGGGTTCATACTGACAGAGAGTAGGTTCAGATTGGATATTAGGAAGAAACTCTTCCCTGTGAGGGTGGTGAGACACTGGCACAGGTTGCACTGCTGTATCCTGAAATAAGGCAGAACGAGCTGCAATTTTTGGGCTTACACTGCTCATGCGTCATCTGAACTGATCTCTCTGGTGTCAGGAGCGGGAGTTGGCCCTTCAATCTTTGTTTGGCCCTTTGAGTTCCATTTGCTGACACTCACAAAACACCCCAGACCATGAGCTACTCTTCACTGGAAGTTCTTTCCTCCTTTTCCCAGCAAAAACTTCCCAGGAGTGGGCAGAGGGTGGAGGTGGCAGCAGAGACTGTAGTGACTCTGATGCATCACCCTTTGTGAGACAGTCTGGATCTCAGTGTTCTGCCTGGCAATCTCATGATTTTTGACTGGATGGAGAATTTTCCCCATCTGATTTTACTTTCTACCAGCCAAAAAGGGTTCAGGTGCGTATGGAGAAAAGGGGGAGGTCCTCAGGATGCTGCAGTTGGGTTGGGGTCAGTGGGAGATCATGTGCTCCAGCTCTTTGTGTGCAGCTGAGAGACGTGAGCCTCCCATCTGCCCTGTGCTTAAGGAAAACTCAGCTCAAGGAAAACTCAGCTCAAGGTCTCCCTGGGGTATTTTAATTCCTTTCAGCCTTTACCTTGTTTGGTGCATCCTTATTTTCCTGCTCATAATTCCAAGCTTTGCTCTGGATCAGGACCAAAGTACCAGCTCCTGGGACAATCTCTCCCTCCTCTTGGCATCAGTGCAGATACCTTGGATACAAACCCCACAAAAACTGGCTAAACAAGAAGGTTAAATAAATATGTGCAGACTTATTTATGTATCTTCCATTGCTTGCTCAGGGGAACACACAAAAAGAAATTAAGGAATTAGGAGTGACTTATCCACCAGAAACACCCTTTAGTATTTTTATCTGTATTCCTCATAGGTGCCATTTTCATATAAATATGAAGATTGTATGTACATAGGAACATAATGCACATAGGAGCTATAAAGGGCATTGGATAAATTGGAGATAATTTGGCTTTTCTATGTACACAAATATAGATACACACATCATTACCGTTTTATTTATGCGGGTGTGTTTACACATACAGATCTTATATTTACATATTTATAGAAATGCTGAATGTATTGAATCCTGTTAGAGGCAGCTCCCAGATAAAAGAAACCCAGTGAGCTAATGGAGGTAAAGAAGGAGAAAACAAATAAAAAATAGTGATAAATCAATAGCCTCACCTTTTTCTTCTGTTACTAAAAGTAAACTACATTGCTGAACAAATACACTTTTTACCCTACAGTCTGCTGTAGAAGGTGGTCACAAAGAGCCTTTTCTCCTTCCCTCCCAGTTTGATGGGTTTCTATTTTTAAAATAAGAAAATCACAACTTTCCTTGGAAACCAAGCCATAAGTATCACTTTGCCCCAAATCCACTTTTCCACCTAAATATCCCCCTCGGAGCTGTGGTTTGATGCCTGTGGAGGCAGCAGGACAGCCCAGTGCCTGCCTTGCTGTGGGATGTGGTGGGGCTGGGGTGGGAATCAGAGCAGCTTCTATCAAGTCTTGCTTCAGAGTGGAAGCAGATGATTTTGCCCAGGAAAGTATACCCAGTTCAGACATCACGCACTGCTCCTCCTCTCAGTGTGCTCCCAACTCACGTGGAAGAGGCTGGAGAAGTGGAAAGAGGAATTTTTAGCCACGAAGTGGAATTTCACACCTTTTTCAAGATGGTATTTTGGTTCTTGCTTTTTTTTTTTTTTTTCCCTTTTTCCTGCTAATGGTTCTTGGTGTTTCGAAAGCAAATTAAACATGGGCTTTGAACCTTGGATGGTCTCTTGAAGGGCAGCTTCCTCCATTGAGCTTCCTCCCACCCCAAGGACTTGGCAAAACAAACTTGAAATCGCTTAGTCTGTGCAGGTGAAACTCTCCCAGTGCTGTTCAGGCACTGGAGTGGCTTCTCTTCTCCAGACAAGACAACATGAGATGGCATTTGGAGACAAAAATATCATCAGAAGAGCCAAACCCAGCCCTCGGCAGGGTGGCTCATGCTCTCTCTGGAGCAGACGGCTGCCTCTCTGCTCCCTTTGAATTGCTCTCAGTGCATTACTTGGTTTTCAATTTCATTGCCTTTCCTAGGAGCAACCTCAGCTTTATGTTTCCCTTTTAAGCTGATTGAAATAAAGTATTTGAACAAATGTCATGGGTACTTAGAAATCTCTCCTCTGTTTACTCTCCTTTGCTTTCATTCTGTCCACCCTCTGCAGCACCAGCTCTTAAAGCTTTGAGTGCTGTCTATCGAAATTAATGTATCTTGCAGGCAGGATACAGTACAAATTCATTAATTTTTTTTATATTGGAAATATGCCTTTATTAAGCCCCTCTTCATGTTTTTCTGATGGTTGAATAATTGAGCTTTATAAACCATCAGCAAAGAGACGGTGGCTCCTTGAGAGCTATTAGGTACGTACCTCTGGGACCGTGGTCTTCATCTAACAAACACTTATGGCTAGCATGGAAAACAGGCCCCAAAGAGGGAGTTTTGTGTTCTTCCCAGCTCCCTTCAAACATCTGTCACTGTGTGCAAAACTCCTGGAGGCCGAGGAGGGCAAAGCCAAGGGGAGGTTTCCATCTCAGGGAGGTGCTCCTGCACTCCCAGGTCCCTGGAGTGGATGTGCCTTCTTTCAAGCTGTGTTGTCACCATAACCACACAGAATATCCTTTTTCCTCCTTCCCTTCCTTCCCTCTACCCTGCAGGAGATGCCTGTTCCTGGGGCACAGAGCTACTGCCCCACACTTACATCTGCTTTGCACTGTGGGCATGAGGTTGGCACCTGCCTGGCAGAGTATCATCGTGTTTCTCCAAGCAGAAAAGTCCGCAAGCCTTTGGCTGAAACCTTTGGTTGAAACTTCTGATTCCCAAGGCAGTGGGAGCAGCAGTTCCACGTGTCACCCTATTCCAAGAGGACTGTCAGAGCCTGAGGACACTCATAAGCCTTGATAGTCCTGAGCAGCCTCACTTGGAGCCTCCACTCACATCCCTGGCCCAGGAGCTCTACTGAAGCTCAGCAGTTGACCTTCAGCCATAAGCTGTGCTGCAGGAGGTCTGGTAGTTGTGGAGGTCCTAAACTCAGCTCAGGTCCTAAACCTGACCTGAGGGCTGACTCCCAGGGTTGGTACTGGGTGGCATTGTGCTTTCAGCACATCAGGATCTGGGCACCAAGCACCACCTGAAGCAGAAGACCATGGACCTTGCTATGATGTCCTTGGCTTCTCCCAGATCAGGTTTCAAATTGAGGTCTGAATTGTAGAATGCTGTGGGTTAGAAGGGACCTTAAAGACCATTTCATTCCACCCCCTGCCATGGGCAGGGACACCTTCCACTAGCCCAGGTTGCTCCAGGCTCTGTCTAACCTGGCCTTGGACACTTCCAGGAATGGGGCAGCCACAGCTTCTCTGGCCAACCTGTGCTAGGGCCTCCCCACCCTCACAGGGAAGAATTTCTTTCTAATTTCCAATCTAAACCCATCCTCTTTCAGTTTAAAGCCATTTTCCCTTGTCCTCTCACTCCAGACCCTTGTAAATAGTCTCTTTAGATCTTTACTGTCAGCCCCTTCAGGTACTGTAAGGCCACAATTAGGTCACCTTGAAGCCTTCTCTTTTTCAGACTGAACAATCCCAGTTCTCTCAGCCTTTCCTCATAGGAGAGATGCTCCATCTCTCTAATCAACTTGGTGGCCTCCTCTGGAATCTCTCCAACAGCTCCATGTCATTCCTGTGCTCTGGGTACCCCAGAGCTGGAGGTCCTCAGGGGTGAGGTCTCACCAGAGAGGGGCAGAGGGGCAAGATCCCCTCCCTGGAGGTGATTACCGGTAGTTCTACGTGTCTTCCTCTGGGTGTGACGTTCTCAAGTCCCCCTGTAGCTGGGAGCTCTGTTCCCGGTCCCTGCAAACCATCTGGTTTCCCCCGTGAGTCGCCCACTCCGTGTTTCCAGGGCTCTGGGCACGGGCGTGTTTATTTAACTGATATTCATAGGTTTCTTCCAGTGATGCAGAGTGAGAGAAAGAGCTGTGTATATTAACTGAAGGCAGTGTAAAAAAATCAATTTAACTCCCATCTGAGTTGCACTGAGAAGGGAATAAATTGAAAATTATTTTTAAAATGACAATTTGGATTATTCCCACTGCCAGCTGGACCAGTTCCTTCTGCTGCAGGAACTTCAGCCGTGGCTGGGAGTGCTGGAGACATGTATGGCTTGAGCAGCTTCAGAGGACACAAAGACCAGCAGAAATAGTTGAAAAGTGCACACAGGAATGCTGGTTTGAGGCATTGCAGTGTTAAACCCACCCCTGCAAACAGGCTGCCTGGGAGCAGGCAGTTTCAGGTAGAGCTTGGTAACCTGGAGCTGACACTGAATGTTCAGAAATCCTCATTCATGACACCCATTGGCTGAATGATTAGAAAAACCTGGCTTTAAAGTCACACATCTTGAGTTCTGGGTGTTTGGTTTTGCTTTCTGAGCATGCAGCCTTTCCATTTTCAGGCTTCTCTTTAAAACCAAAAGCTACTTTTTTTTTTTTTTTTCTTTTTTTTTTTCTTTTCGCCATCACATAAGTCAGTGGCCACTGGCCAGAGGAGGGACTCTGCAGCTGTGTGGGAAAAAGAAAGTGCCAAGCCCTGTAAGGCAGAGGGACCAGACTGTTTGCAGGGGTGGGTTTAACATCAGCTTTTGCAGCAGAAGAGGGGCAGGTCTGGCTCAGCCCTTGTCCCTCACAGGGCTCTGCTCTGCAGCCTACTGGGTGAAGAGCTGGGGGGACCTGTTTTCCCCCAGGCTGCTTCCTGCACCCCTGACTGGCTCCCCCAGCTGGGACACCATCCTGTGCCCTTGCCAGGGAGGCTGCGGTGCTGATGGACATGACAGGAGGACTTCACTGAAGTCATGCCAGAGTCCACTCTGGATCTCCCCTCCAAACCTGGGATGCTTTTAGGACAGGATGCTTTGGTGCCAGAATGTTTCAGCCCCAAGCTGAGGTTGACTCTGTGGTGGTTGGGAGGGGGGAAGGGTTAAGCTTTTGAAACCAGAAGACTTTATTTTTCTAACCAAAATTTCACACTCTCCACCCAAACCGACACTGAAGGCCAGGGTGTATTTGAGCCTGTCAGCTCTGCTTTGCTCTCTGTTGTTAAGAAACCCCACTGCTTCCCGCCTGAAAAGTGCCAGAGGGAAATTGAAAAATAGCATTTTCCCCTTTTCCTGCTGCCACACCTGCTTTCCTCCGACAGCAACTGCCATTTCTCCAGCATCTTGACAAGCTCTGAGCCAGTGTGTGCTGCTGGAGCTGGGTACAGGTGTGTGGGGGGGTCCTGGGGACACCCAAACACAACAGGGAACTGCATCTCCCCAGGGGCATCAGCAAAAGCATGGGATCCCATCTCCATGAGCTTCTCCTCTGGAAAGGGAGAGGACAAGGAAAAGGAAGGGAAGAATGAGGTACAGGCATCTTATAAAGATGGAGATACTCAGGGAAGAACCACAAGTGCCTCAAAAGCGCAGGAATAGCATCAGTGTGATACTGAGAGCAGCAGCACAAAGGCTGGCTGGGTGCAGTGGCAGTTGCAGTGGCTTCACCTACTCAGCTGCTTAAAAGCATGGAAATAAGTTAAAAGCTGAGTCACCTGCACTTTTTATCATGTTTTTATCAGCTGAGCTACAGATGCTGCTGCTTCCTCAGTGCCTGCAGGGACAGCAGGCCAAAGTTTGCCTGGTTTTGTCACATGGCTGAAAAACCAGGATCAAAAACACCCTTGGAAGTGCCCCCTGATAGAGGTGGGGTGAGGCATGTCCAGCCTGAGCACCTAAATCTTGTTGGGGGTCAGCCCACCCACCCAGCATTTCCTACTGTGTCACCTCCCTTTGGACAGGTGCTCAGTGCTGCTGGGGCTGGGATAGCCCAAATAACAGCAGAGAATCACAGAAGAGAACAGGTTTGGGTTGGAAGGGATCTTAAAGTCCATCTCCTTCCACCTCCTGCCATGGGCAGGGACACCTTTCACTATTCCAGGCTGCTCTGTGCTCTGTCCAACCTGGCCTTGGACCCTTCCAGGGATGAGGCAGCGACAGCTTCTCTGGGCAACCAGCATCCTGAGCTGTTCTGTTGGTGCCTGTGGCCTGTGTGTTCTCCACCAGAGCTGCCCTTTTCTGCCCAGCACACCAGAGGAGGCCCAAGAAAGCGCTTTGCCAGCCCACAAAGGGGCACAATCTCACCCTGACATCAGGGAAAGCGAAGGCATCTTGGCAATTACTTCAGCTCTGAGCTTGCAAGTCTGCTGGTTTTGTTCGTGCTCATCTGAAAGCCTTTGACACATCCGAGCTGCATGTTTCTTTTATGAATATGCAAATCAAAGCAGTGAAATTACAGATAATGATATGTAGTCAAAACTTTTCAGAAGTTAATGCATATTCCTTATTTTGCAGATTTCTATCACATTTGTATTTGCAAAATAGATGAGATAACGCCGCTCAAGAGAACAGCTTTCCTGTCACTGAAGCAGAGATACACCTTTCAAATCCCACCCTGGATTGCTTCCAGCTCCCTCCTGTGGGATGGGGTCAGCAGTGTCCTGGGATGCTGAGGCAGATCTGGGGTGCCCTGTTGTTTCAAGGGCCATGTGTTGGCCCCAGGTTCTGCCCTTCTCCCATGGTTCTGTTTTGGTGGAGTTGGGACACGAACCTGCAAGGAAAAGTGCATCATCAGGTCCAGACTTCTCAACCAGGGGGGCATGGGAGGTGGATGCTCACCTGCAGAGGCAGTCTGTGCATCTCCTTGGGAAAAAAAAAAATACTAGTTTGCCCATTTCTTGTTGTCTTGCTGCAAGCCCAACTTCAAACATGACAGCAACATAAAGCCCATGCAATAAAATACTTCTAAATATAAGGATATCTTTCCCCAAAGCAATTCAGTACTTTCCCAAAGTGAAGTTTTCAAAATGATGCTGGTCTGGTGAGGTTTCTTATTAAGAGGAAATGCTATATATAGTATGGGGAATGATACAAAAATATTTGGTTTTATTCTTGTTGTGGTTTAGTCCCAGCTGGTAACTCAAATAAGAATAAGAGAGGAATGAATTTCAGGAAAGACAAGTGATGCTCAGTACAGTTGCTCATCACCCACTGACTGATGGCCAGCCTGTTCCCCAGCAGTGATTGTTCTTCCTGGCCAATCCCTCCCCACTTTCTGTACTGGGCATGATGGTCTATAGGGTGGAGTATCCCTCTGGCCACTTTGGGTCAGCTGCCCTGGCCATGCTCCCTCCCGGTTTCTCCTGCTCGCTGGCAGAGCATGAGACACTGTAAAGTCCTTGATTTAAGGTAAGCACTGCTTAGCAACAACTCAAACATCAGTGT
Organism: Lophotriccus pileatus; assembly: GCA_035583135.1. NCBI lineage: Eukaryota > Metazoa > Chordata > Aves > Passeriformes > Tyrannidae > Lophotriccus > Lophotriccus pileatus. The sequence continues at coordinate 2,308,032 of JAWWES010000051.1, forward strand.
GTAATCAACATTATTCTCATATTGAATCCAAAACACAGCACTGACCAGCTACTGAGAAGAAAATTAACTCTATCCCAGCTAAAACCAGGACAGTTCTGCTCTAGGAGATAGGTCAGAACTCTACCACAGAGGGGACATACAGGGTTTGTCCAGAATGCTCCTGCTCAGACCCGTTTGCTGCTGTCCCTGTGATGTTCTGCATTACCAGGTGAGGTGCAGAGCTCACCTCTGTCTGTGTCTCACTCTGCTTTCACTCCCTTCCAGAGTTCCCAGTGCGGGGCAGACACAGTTCATGGGACCTGTGGGGCTGCCCCAGCCAGGTCCATCCCTTTGGCCATCAAGTGTTCCATGGCAAATCCGTGGGGGCTGAGCCACACCACCAGGGCTCCTGCCAGCCTCTTGCCCACTGCTGGGCCTTCTGTAGCCCTTGGGTTGCCTACACCTCATCCTGCTCCTGGCTGGTTTAATTCGAACCATCCTCAATTCCCTCCTGTCTCTGCTGCATCCCAGTCAGCAGAGGAACCAGCCCTGGCTGCCGGGAAGGATACCCATCACCCACGGCTGAGGGTGCCTGTGGGAGCGCCTTTGCCCCTCCCGGTTCAGCTCTGGTGGGAAATTTATCCTTTTTGTGCTGTGTTCTCCCCCCAAATTAATTTCATCACCTTTAATAAAGCGCGTGGGCGACGCTCACTGAGGAGCCCAGCGGTGGCTGCTGAGCCATCCTCCCCTCCCTTCCCCCTCCTCTTTCTCTGTCTTGTTGCAAACACCTACATCCTTCCTGTATTGTTCTGAACCGCAAGAAAATGAACTGAGCAGCAAAAGCTGTGAGTGGAAAGGTCTGTGGGGGGAGGTGGACCCTGCACCTTGGGCACTCCACCTCCCCCTGCAAATATCACCGTAAACCTCCGTCCTGCCACTTGCATAACTGGGGCTGGGGCCCTCACCCCACGAAATGGCACAGCTTGCTTGGGCTCCTGACCTTCTCCAGCCTTTTTTGGTCATCGTGTCCCTCACCGTGGACTTGTGGCTGATGGGGGTCCTCTGTTTCTGGGAGCTCCTTGCTGGGTTCTCAGCAGCTGTTTTAGAAAAGAGGTGTTTTATTCAAGTTTTTGTATGTTTCTTTTCTGCCCTCAGCTGTTGTTGGGCCACCTCCGCCCCTGTTTATCCCAGAATTATGGAATGGTTTGGGTTGAAAGGAACCTTAAAGATCATCTCATTCCACCCCCTGCCACGGGCAGGGACACTTTCCACTAGCCCACGTTGCTCTAAGCCCCGTCCAACCTGGCCTTGGACACTTCCAGGGGTGGGGCATCCGCAACTTTCACAAGTCTCCTCCAGCCTAAAGCATTTTGTCTCTGTCTTCCTCTTGGCTCTCTTCCCCCTGTGTGTAAGGAAGGGCACTTACAGGTGCCTTGCAAACTCCTCAGGGTTTTCACAAAGACAAGGCCAAGATAAAGAGCTAAATGCATCCTCCAGGCTTTGCCCACGTGTGACTGTCTGAGAGAGCTTTAAGGTCCCTTTCAACTGGAACCATTCTGTGATTCTGTGATACGATTCCATAAATACAGAACAAGCCGTGCTGCGGTTATGGGGCTCTGAAATGTGTACCTCTGCTTTACCACGAGCAAAGAAGAGATGTGGGGATAAAACATATGGTGACCATGTGGGCTGTGTGCCCCAAAGCTCCCTGTGAGGTGCCAGCCCTGCATGTCCCCCAGCCCTGCCCTGCTGAGCCCGCTGTGCATTCAAAGCCATGCTGGCAGGAGAGGATACTCACTGTTGCTTGAAACCCCAGAGCATATTTCATTCCTAAAACATCCTAATTAGGAAGAATAGTGAAAAGCTGCAGGAACAGAAGGCTCCTGTGACTCTCCAGGAACCACCAGCTGAGCACTGTATTATCCGGCTTCCAGGAAAAACCTTCGCTCATGTTGGTTTGTCACAGCCAAACTGTTCCCATGCACCTCTGAAATGGAGGTACCTGGGGAGGTCAAGGCAGTTCCCAGACAGGCAGCACTTAATGGGATTTTGTTCTTGGAGGTTATCCTGGGGCAAATACTTAGATCCTGATAAGAAGAGGCAGGGCTCCAAGGGAGCTTGGAGTGCCACTGTAGCACTCTGCAGCTGATATCCTGCACTGTCCAGGGTCAGAGGGGTGGTCTGTGTCTGCAGAAGCAGTGCTGGGTGATGTTATTTTGGGAGAGCCCATGGGCCTGGCTGTATCCTGCAGTCCATTCCCTGTGCTCTACGCTGGCACCTGCAGCTGCAGTGCTGAGCATGGACATGGGAATGCCTCTATTCTGCTCAGTCTCCAAGTATGGGGAATTATATTTAGAACCCTGATGGCACTAATTCATATAGTCATAGTATCACAGTATCAGCCAGGTTGGAAAAGACCTCTGAGATCATCAAGTCCAACCCTGGATCCAACCCCACCGTGGTTCCCAGACCATGGCGCTGATGCCACATCCAGTCTCACCTCAAACACCTCCAGAGATGGTGAATCCACCCCCTCCCTGGGCAAACCATTCCAGTGGCTGAGCACTCTCTCAGGAAAAAAATTTTACACAGGCAGATAATGATAGGACAAGGGAGAACATTTTTTAAATAAAGGAGGGGAGATTGAGATTAGGTGTTAGGACGAAATAATTTACTCAGAGCGTATTCTGACACTGGCATAGGACAGATGCCCCATACCTGCCAGTGTCCAAGGCCAGGTTGGGCAGGGCTTGGAGCAACCTGTGATACTGGGAGGGTTTCCTGCCCACGGCAGAGGGTGGAATGAGATGAGCTTTAAGGTCCCTTCCAACCCAAACCACTCCGTGCTCCTGTGCCAAACCCTGCAGGAACACACCTTTCTGCTCTGACATCAAGCAGAACCTGGCTATTTCCACTTCCCAGAGGAAATATTACACAGTGCATTCTAGTGAAACAAGTGTCCCCAAGGAGAATATCCAAGCATGGAAGAAATGACCCATTTTGTGCTCACTCCACCCTTAAAGAGCCAGACTGATTATTTGCATGGCTGCCCTACCTGGAGCATCCCGCAGAGACCAGATCTCCAGGGTCCTGATGTCTGTGCAAATCCAGATCAAGAGACACCCCAGAGGGTTTTGGTTGTTCCCCTGGGAAGCTCAGCAGTCCCCTGTTTTCCTGCTGGAGCTGTGAGGGATTTGTGTGTCAGAGGAACTGAAGAGAAGGATGCAGTGGAGGCACATTATTATCTTTTCATGGCAAATTCCTAGATGAAAGAAAAAAAAATTAAAGTTTATGTCTTATTCTGTATTCTTTTCATTTTGGGTTTTGAGAAAGAAGAAATTATTCATGTCTCCAGTTCCTCCCATCTCTCTCTCTCGTTTCTCTGTTTCTCTTCCTCTGTGTCAAAGATGAGAATATAAAGGGATGGATGGCAAATGTTTATAGGGAAGAGGAGACTTATTCTCTCCAGGTTTTTGAGTCTTTTCAACTCTATAGCTCTAAATAATGCCAGAAACTGTGTAAAAAATGGCAACTTGAAAGGAAAAAAGTGAAGTGTTGAGACACTTCGGTGTAGAGAAAGAAAAGAAATCAATTCTTGGGTATTTCTTGCTTTAATGCATTCAGTGTTATGAAGGGGTCAAAGGAAAAAAAGAACACAACAAAGAAACATGAAACTCTTGATTGAGAGTTTGAGTTGCTGACGGAAGTCAAGAAATCCAATTTTTCTAGTCTCTAGAATGGGAACAGTGCATTTGTTTTGAAACATGAGTTTAGATTGCTTTTCAAATATTCAAAATAAGATACTTAACTATATTTTCTCTTGATCTTTGGAGCCCAAACCAGATGTAGGCTTTTGGGCTGTGAATGTTTCTAGTGGGAATTACTGAGTCCCCAGAAAAGCCCTGGCTGTCTGTGGTGTTTTGGCAGAAACATTCTCACAATCTGGGCAGTTTTTGTGGCTGTTTTTTATTTGAGCCAGGGAAGGGGACAGTCCTGGGAGAGAGTCAGGCACCCTCTGAGTGCTGTTGAAGCTCCAGTGGGGAAAATGGGACTTGCCTATGTGGGTGAGGGTGGCAGGGGGAACTTTCCACGGGCTGAAGCTCATTTTGCCCATTGTCAGGCAATTAGTGTGACTTGCTCTGGGCTTTATTAATCCATCCTCACTTTCCAGGCTGCATCTCCCTAGAGAGGTCAGCAAAGCCGTGGTCCTTCCCAAGGCTCACTCTGACTGAGATGATACGAGGAGATGACCAAGATGATCCCAGGAGATGCATTTTGAGGGTGGAAAAGGCCTTCAAGTCCGTCCTGTCCCACCTTTTTCCTTTGATAATTTTAGAAGCTGAAAGAGCCTCTCTACATGTGCCACTTCCAGAGCATTGACTGGGAAACTGGGGGAGTACGTGTGGCCTTTTTTTTTCCTCTGTATCCCACATTTTCATTTAGGTGGGAGTGGGAGATGGGATGAGCTTTCTGAAGGGTAGGACTGCTCAAAAGACCAGCCACAATTAAAGCAGTCAAATAAAGCTCTAATTATAAAAACTCCCCTGCATAACGACAGAAATATTTTGTGTAAATTGCTAGAGAAAAAATTTAGTGTAAACTGTGCTCCAAGCCAATAAATCTCCTTGCAGTGTGGTGCTTCCGGAGACAGTTTCTGGTGTTCTGACAGTCTGCGCTCTCCAGAAAAAGAAAAAGAGGTTCAATATGTTCTGAAATGCCTTTATCCTGTTTCTCTCCTAACTTCCCTCAAGCCATCCTGTCTCCTGGAGAAATCCCAAATCCCTGGGACTTCTTCCAGCCTTCCTTTTGATTGTGGGAGTTACAAGCTCCTAATCAGGAAACAGAAATGACTGCAGGTTCTAAGAGCCCTGGTGGGATGGAGAGAGGCAGTCTGACTTTTGACATCCAGCTACCAGATTCCTGCTGCCATAGCACTGCATGGGGTGCAGAGGGATATTGCATGGAGCTGGCTGCAGTGGAAATGGCTTTATCCAGCCAGGCCTCCTTGTTCTCTCTAGCTCCCATTGAGTGCAGGGCACATCCAAGGGTCCTGGTGTTCCCCTGGGAACTGAAGTGCAGGTTTGAATCCTGGATAGAGGGAGCCATATCCCCCAAAAGTGGCTACAATGAGGCACAACCACCCCATGGGTGATCAGGAGGGAATTCAGAGAAAAACTCTAGTGACAGGACAAGGGATGATGGCTTCAAACTGAGAGAGAGTAGGTTTAGATTAGATTTTAGGAAGAAAATCTACCCTATGAGAGTGGGGAGGCCCTGGCACAGGTTGTCCAGAGAAGCTGTGGCTGCTCCTGGACCCCTGGAAGTGTCCAAGGCCAGGTTGGAGGGGGCTTGGAGCAACCTGGGCTATTGGAAGGTGTCCCTGCCCATGGCAGGGGGTGGAATGAGATGAACTTTAAGGTCTCTTCCAGTGCAAACAATTCTGTGATTCTGTGATTCCATACCTTGCCATTTCTGCCTGGGTATTTCTCACTGACCAACAGGCCTAATAGATTTTCTGCTGCTTGTCACTAACAGGGGTCACTTTTAACTCCCCACTTTGTCAGGAGCCACAGGAGGGGCTGAGGATCTGAAAAACCCCATCGTGGAGCAGCTGCCTGGCTGAAGGGTATCCCAGTGGCACAGGCACTGTGGGCAGGGATGCTCAACCATGGGACAGGGGGGCGTAAGAGGAGGATGAGAACACATCAAACTCCAGAAGATCCTCACTCTCCCTCTGCCTTCCCTTCTCCAGCTCCGTGGGAGATGGATGGCCCAGGTCATGCACAGCTCTCCTGGCTTTGCAGAAGACTCTGACCTTTGGACTGTATCCCATCTGAAGTAACTGCCATTTTATAGTCATAACTACCTCCCATGACTGAAAATTCATCTGGAAAGCAATGAAATGTACATTAATTACATACTGAAGAGCAGTAAAAGTGTTACACTTTCCCACAGATTTGCAGTACAAGTGGCTTCATTCATCATAAAATTTTAATGGGATTACAGACTGAGGAATTGCATTTTGCCTCTGTGACTGAGTGCTGGCAGTGACTTCAGGCAGCTGCAGGTGCCCAACCTGGCTGACCTTAAAAGAGGGACAGCCCTGCAGCATCTCCTGGTCCTTTCTCCTGTCTCTGGGTGAGGCTTCCTGATGGATACCCAGCCTTTTTGCTGCCTTGCAGCCACGATGGGAGCATAAACACAGGGAGAAAAGCAAAGCAGGGTGTTGGCAGGAGCCACAAAGATGCTGAGGTGGAGAGGCTGAGCACTGCTGGAGTCACTGAGCTGCACAAATACCTGCAAACGAGCTCACCAGTATCATCTGCAAAAACACCCACCCACTCACTTCTGCATTATTTGACCTCTGTCCCCACAATAATAACGGCAGAGCAACAGAAAGCTCTCTAATGTGCTTGCAGTGTAATAAAGTAACCCCACTAGGAATAAAATCTACAGCAATTACTGTGGAAGGTATTATGCTGATTTATCAAATTGCAGTTGAAAGTCAAGAAGAGTTGAGGATACCGTGATAAAACATCTGATCTCAGCCCTGACTCTAAATTACTCTTCTGGCCAGCACAGTATTTCATCCAGAGCAGTTGTTATTCCTCTCATCTTCATCAGAAATCATGGTTCAAACTGATAATTTTGCACTCCTTGTGTGTTGGAGTCAGTACTTTGCCTGTGCTGTCTGATTCGCTGCCAGCGTGATAGTATTTTGGACTCACAAATCTCCCACTACAGGGTGGAGCACACGGAATGGAAGCAAACTGTGGTTCATCCCTGCCAGACACAGGCCTTCTTTTGGGCTCTTCTGCCCTCAGAAAGATGGCAAAGGTGCCTCATGCCACATTTGCTTGGTGGGCAGAACCTTTCCATCCCCTGGGGACAGCGGTGGGCAGAGGCAGGGGGAGCACAGGTGGTCCTTCCAATGAGATTCACATCCCAACCACCCTGACCCCTTCCACCATGCAGGGAGGACCCCCCCTGGAATACTATGCACAGGTCTGGTGCCTCCAACATAAGAAGGTCATGGAACTGTTGGAGCAAGTCCAGAGGAGGCCACAAAGGTGCTCAGGGGATTAGAACACATCCCCTGTGGAGACAGGCTGGGAAAGTTGAGGCTGTCCAGCCTGGAGAAGAGAAGGTTGTGTGGAGACCTCACAGCATTTTCGGCATCTCAAGGGGCCTGCAAAGAAACTGGAGAGGGACCCTGCCTCAGGAACTACAGTGATAGGACAGAGTGGAATGGGTTCAAACTGAAAGAGGGTACATTTAGATTAAATATTAGGAAGAAATCCTTCCCTGTGAGGGTGGGGAGGCCCTGGCACAGGTTGCCCAGAGAAGCTGTGGCTGCCCCATCCCTGGAAGTGTCCAAGGCCAGATTGGATCAGCTTAGAGCCACCTGGGCTAGTGGAAGGTGAGCCTGCCTGTGTCAGGAGGCTGGAATGAGGTGAACTTTAAGGTCCCTTTCAACCCAAAACATTCATGCCAAGGTGCAAATCTGCCCTTGTTGGGGACCAGGACCTCACTGGGGCTGGCACAAGGCTGCTGTTCCTCGCACGTGCTGCAGTTGTCAGGGACCTGGGATTTATCAAATGAAGTCCTTTCCTTTGATCCTTCTTGCGTAAAACCCTCAATATTGCTTGTCAGGGCTGTTTTCCCTTCCATTCCATCATCTTAATAATAATAACACAGATGTAACAAAGACAAAGCTTCCTCCCAGCGCTGCCGGGGCGTTCGTGGCCGCGGGCACAGCTCAGGGTGGTGCCTAAGGAGAAATCACAAGTGAGGAGCAGACCCTTTCCACAGCCTGGCTACGCAGGAGGCTGTGTCCTGGTGGGGTGGTGGGATGCTGGCAGTATCCCTGTTTCTGTGGGATGGCTGTCTGGAGTCACCCACCCCGCCCGCCCGGGGCTGCGCTCCAAGGGTTAAACACCACCGGGATCCCGCTGATGAGGTTTGTTAAACTCCCCATTACATCCTGCAGTGCTGCTAATTATGTCTTCATAAACCAAAGTCAATTAGCCAGGTCTCTCCCTGCTCCTGCTTCTTAACATTCCCTCTCCATGATCAGCCCGATCCCTGGGAATGCCTGCCTTGGTCCTGCCCCTTCCCCTACTCTGTCTCCAGCCCCAGAGCAGTTCCAGAGACTTTCAAGGATCTAACTGGTGCTCTTTGACTAAAATTGGAAGCTGCAGAGTTCATCCTGCTCCAGAACACGACCTCTGCCATTGGAACAGCTGGGGCAGGTGGAGAGGAGGTGGGGTGGAGCCAATATCCTTCAAATATGGAAAAAATTACCGCAACAAGGAAAGCAATAAATTTTTCCCAATGTTCAAAAGCGAGGGATTTGCTTTGTAGGGAGAGAGATTGATGTTATCTGCCTGGAATTTAAAGGTTTTTAAAGGGAGGTTAGGCACACAGTCACGGTTTAGGAAGAGCTGACCCTGCCCTGAGGCTTCTTGAGCTACTGCATTTTCTACTAATGTTAATTATAGATCAAGGGTTCAGAGCAAGGGGAGGCTCCCCCAGTCATGTCATTGTTGCCCAGCCCAGGGCTCTGGGTGCTGATCCTCAGGGGGCTGAACCTGTTGGTGGAGACTGGATGGATCCCTTCTTTACTTAAAAGGGGCCTGTAAAAATGATGAAGAACAACCAATTACAATGCCAGATAGTGACAGGATAAGGGGGGCTGGCTTTAAACGCAAAGAGAAGAAATTTAGATTATATGTTACAAAGCAATTCTTCCTTGTGAGGGTGGGGAGACCCTGGCACAGGTTGCCCAGAGAAGCTGTGGCTGCCCCATCCCTCAAAGAGTCCAAGGCCAGGTTGGATGGGGCTTGGAGCAACCTGAGCTATGGAAGGTGTCCCTGCCCACAGCAGGGGGGGTGGATGGTCTTTAAGGTCCCAAAACCAACCTAAATCATTCTGGGATTCTATGATTTTGTGAACCAGCTGTGAAGGTGGATGGGAGGCTCAGCTCCCAGTTGCTTCCCTGGAGCAAATCCAGGTCCATGACAATTAGCTAACAGCTGGAATGCCATTTGAGCACAGCTGCCATCCTGCAAATTTAGAGATTAGTAGTGATTAAAGTGGTCTGGAATGTCTCATGATTTCTTATTAATGCTTCAGGCTCTCTAAGAGAGATTGCCGAGATGGCTCCCACATCACCAAGGATGGAAGTGGGTCCTTGCTCCTTGCTGGCCACCAGCCCTTTGCAGAGAAGCAGAGGGAGCAGAGCAGCCCTGCAGAAATGCGGGTGGATGGCCAGAAAGTTGTTAAAAATGTGGTTATTTCTATTAGCTAGTCCTAAGCAGGCAAGGTCACCTTTCAGTGGCTCCCTGCACTGTGGTCCCCCAAACAGAGGAGACTTTTTCTGTGGAGGCTTCCAAAGTGCTCCAAATCCACCCTTACAGTGACCCAAAGGTGGGGCACAGGGCCATGGGGCTGCTGGGCATCATGGATGGAACCTTCCCTCAGAAAGGACAAACCACAGTGACCTGGAGCAAAGAAACATTACCTGAGATGATTCCTTCCAGGCCTTCTCCCAGAGCTAGAAACCTCTTCCCTGTGATTTCAGAGTCTCAAGGCCACTTACCCGCCACACACAAAATATTAACATTCCAGAAACTCTCCCTGGAGTAAGTCCTACCTCCTCACTGTGATAACTCAAGGAAGGTTTTCATCTTAATATTCTATTTTTCCCCCCTAATTTTAATAATTGCATATTTGGAAGAAATCTCCTGGCTCTGATATTGCAGAATAATTATCCCCTCACCACAAGCTCACTAAGCTGGGCTGCCAATGCTATTGCTCATGCTGCTCCCTAGGAAGGGTTTTTTTATGCATTTTATTTTTATTTTCAAATGCCTCAAGATTGCAGAGATAAAAGGGGAGCTTCATGCTCCCTCTCCTGCCACCACCGAGGGAAGAGTCCCACATCTAAAGCTTCATCCAGAACCTTGCCCAGTTCCTCAGTATGGCTGCAGGAGCAGATGTGACCTACCTGGATATCTTCAAGCCTCTGTAGGGTCCTGAAGCTCCAGGGATTTGCCATGGTACTGTTATCTCCACCTCTCCTGGCATTCAGGGTGGTCTGCTGGGGGCTGCTTGGTCCAAACCCACCATGTCCCAAACCTTCCCTTCTATCTTAGAAGGTTTTCCTCCCTGCCCCACGCAGAGTGGGCAGTTCTGGGTGGGATTTGGGGTGTTTGACGTGCCAGCAGGGCTTGTAGGATGAGGTGTCAACCAGAGGGTGCAGCAGGACAACTCCCACAACATGCTCCTTGCCCTGCCCAGTGGCCTGTGGGGCAGCAAGAGCTGGGGCTTGGTATTGTGCCGGACTTCAATGGTAATTCCTTGGCAGGAAGGTTTTACAGCACATGTGAAACCATGAGGTGATCAAAACAACCACGTTTTGTTCAAATTCTTGGGGCAGTGTTGTAGGTCAGGTTGGACGGGGCTTGGAGCAACCTGGGCTAGTGGAAGGTGTCCCTGCCCATGCCAGGGGGTGGAACTGCATGAGCTTTAAGATCCCTTCCAACCCAAACCCTTCTGTGGCACAGTGTGATGACACTCCCACAGCCAAGCCGTGTCTACAAATGGGCTTAAAATGGTACATTAATTAAGAGTGTTCCTCCGGGCAGGCGGCCCAGAGTGGGGAAATTCTCATTATGCTATTTTTCACACCGCTTGAATTTTTTCCACCCCTGTTACAGAACGTGGGAAATGCCAGTTCCATCCTTACACCATGGGAATTTTCCATCCTTTTGGTGTCCTTCTCATCCAAGGAAACACTGGAATCGGGGCTCTCGTGAGCATCTGCTGGTGGCCACCAGGTCTGTGAGGACATTCTGTGTCTGCTCAAGGGTTGGCAGAGGGAAGGAGGGTCAACACAGTTGGGGCAGGTGAGAATGTGATCAGAGAGGAGGGAGGGATGGAAAAGCTGAGGAGGACAAGGCAGGGATCTCGCTGGCCAGGACACTTCCAGGGTGTCCCCCAGAATAAGGAGAGACTGCTTCAGCTCTACTTTTCATATGTTTTATTATAAAGAAAGGTAAGATAAGCGTTGTGAACCGAATGTGCCAGGTGCTGCGAAAGCAGCGCCGTCAAACAAAATAAAAAATTAAAAAAGAAAACAAAACAAAAAAAACCCCAAAAAACCCAAAAATGCACCTTATGAGAAACTGTAATTTATGCTTTCTAATTTTTCATAAATAGACAAAAATCATTGTCAGCAATTTTTAAATAGATGGACATATGGCCGAAAAAAAATAATAATGCCATACAACATGGATATAAATTGTCCATTTCTTGCTGTACAAATAATAGAAACAAGTTTGGCAGGCTTTTTTTGTTGTTTTTTTTTATACACGTCTCCCTTCTATGTATAACTAAAAACTGTGCTACAATTAATATAAAATGCTTTTACTATAAAGTAAACTACTAATTTCTTTCACAAAAAAATCTTAAAGATGTCTTTAGCACAGCTCTAAAACACTTAGTAAACTACTTACAACTATCCAACAAATTATATTTTCATGATCTTTTTCACATTTTTCCGCCCGTATTTTACCTTCTGCTCTCTCCCTCCACCTACCTAGCAATAGTTTTTATTTTTTTTTTTGTATTTTTTTTGTAATTTTTTTTTTTTGCCAGACCATCCAAGGCCTTTGCATGTACAATATTCACACAAACTTCACATTTTCTTGCACAAAGTTTAGTGCTGTTAGCAAGTCAAAAGAGTGCATCCTCCTACTGAGCTGGCCTAATGCTGTAGGACACCAGATGCTTATACTGCATCTAAAAGCAGTTCACTAGGAAAATAGTCTGTAGCTAAGCTGATGGCAAGCAGAAAAATGGTGTCCTCAGTTCATTTTTATTTTTTTTTTGTTGGTTTTGCATTTATTTTAAATTTTTTTAATAATTATTTTTATTGTTAGTTTTATTTCTTTTTCGGTTTTTTGTTCTTTACGATTTATGAAATGATTTTTTTTTTGTTTGTTTGGTTTTTTTTGTGGTTTTTTTTTGGGGCTTGCACGGAAAAGTAGTAGACTTTCAGAGTTCAAAAATAAGGAAAGGAAAAAAAACCAAACAACTGCTCTTAGAGCCTGGGAACTAAGCCAGCAATGAGGTGCAAGTGGCAGCTCTCCCGCCCGGACGACTTGCTCATGCCTCCCCTGGGTGGTCTGTGGGATAGACCCTCTCAAGTGTCCTCCGTCTGAGCCTCCTCCAGAAGGGGTGGTGAGCCTTAGGTGAGGTAGAGTGCCTTGTCCCTTGGCAGCATGCTGTAAGAGAAACGAGAGGCACGAAGTGAGACAGGGCAGTGCCACGTCTACACGTCTTCTAAATCCCTCCAGGAATGGTGACTCCACCGCTGCCCTGGGCAGCTCCTTCCAATGCTTGACCCTCCTCTCAGTGAAGAAATTTTCCCTGATATCCGATTTAAACCTCCCCTGGTGCAACTTGAGGCTGTCTCCTCTTGTACCATCACTTGGGAGAAGGGAGCAACATCCCCTTGACTACACCCCCCTCTCAGGTAGTTGTAGAGAGCAAAAAGGTCTCCACTGAGAGTAAGAGTAAGAGCCTGGTGCAATTTATTTATCCCTGAATTTCAATAATAAGGGCTATGACATAAATTCCTTCCTGTGGCTCAGTTTTTCCTCTTGCTGGGGCTGCAGGGTAGGATGCCCCTGCAGATCACACCAGTAGGAATATGAAGTGCTGTGCCAGGGATCAGCCCCTGGGCCACCACGCCCTGCTTCATCACACGCTGTCCTTAGGCTGAGCCATGGAGCTTTAGAAAGTGTACACCTGAACTTGGAGAAAATATGTGTCATTCTGACACTATATAAGGAGTAGAGGGTCCCAAAAATGTGACTGAGGGGGCTTATGCCTGAAGATGCTTGTGAGGAGGATTTACATCTGCTTCATAGCTTTAGAGCACAAGAGCAGGAGACACCATCTGCTTGACGCCTTTCTCCCCCAAATATGTAAGATTTGAAAAATTAATAATCAAGAAGTGAGGGGAAATAAATCTTTGAGAGAGCAAGATTAGCTGGTCTGAAGAAGACAGCAGGAAGAACAAGGAATCCAAGGAGGCTGTGGAGGAGGGCTGCTGGGACAGCAGCCAGGCTGTGTGCTCTGCACATCCCTGGTGCACCAGGCTGTGAATTATCACATTCCTGAACCCACGATTTTGATGTCAAGAGATCCAGGTGTGTTCTGGAGGGGGCAATCAGCTCACAGCACTGAGACAGCCCTGCGTGGGGACACCAAGGTGTGCAGGGAGGCATCACTGCTCCCTTCCCTTCCTGTGCCACCTGGCATTTCAACCCCCTGGCCACTTCAATTTGCCATCAGCTGTGTCCTACAAGGGAGACCAGATGCTCTTTTTTTCCATGGAATAGTAGGGAGAGGAGTGACTGAAAACCCTCTCCTCTCGCTGATGTCCTGTGTGGGTTTTGCTCTGAAATCCAGGCATTTTAATGGGGTTTATTGCCTACACATTCATGAAGGAAACATCACTGGCTCCATAAGGACACCTTGGCCTTAAAAAGTGATGAAGAACATTACAAAGCCTTGGGAGATCCTGGTGTGGCTGTGCTGGAGAGTGGAATAATTGGGAAGGGGCAGACAGCAAGGCAATGCTGTTGTTGATAGAGCTGCCTTGTGACAGTGAAGAGCCTGCCCTTTGCTAATCTCCACATTTTATAATCTGCATTTAAAATGCACAGTCTTCCCCACTGCACTCAGCAAAGATTTAATGCCACTGAGCAGCAGCAAGGTATTCCAGTACTAAAACTTCATTAATTTTACAAAACATGCTACAGAACATTTCCCAGTTCATTACAAAGTATTAACATAAATAATTGAATCCAAACTAAGTGCAGTTGTGATGGGTTATCCTTGCCTTTTTATAGTGTTTGCTCATTTAGCTGCTGGTTTGGAAAATTCCCCCATTTTGAGAGGATCACTTTGTCATTAGCAGGAATTAGGGAGGTTATAAATGTCTGGATGGAGTGGCTGTATGTGGGGTTTTTTTTGTGTCTGGACAAGGCATAATGGAGAGTGTCCTGTCTTTTAGTCCAAAGGAGAGTGGGAAGAGTGGAGAAAAGTTGAAGGATGGTACACAAAAAGAACCTAATCTGTGCTTTGCAAATGGGAGCAAGGACAAGAAAAGATGAATCCAGTTCAGTGGTTTTCCAAAAATACATAAATGTGAGAATGAAAAGGTAAATCACAGAATCACAGAATGTTCTAGGATGGAAGGGACTGAAGCCACTGAAGGTGTGAAAACAGTTGGAATCAGAAAACAAGGCAGAAAAGATAAGTGAGGTGCTTCAAGGAAATAAGATTTAATTAAGGAATTAAGAAAGATTTGCACATGATTGTAAACCAAGCTGCACTTCCAACAGAGGTGAGCCAGCTCCCTTGGAGAAAGTCACTGCAAAACAGAGGAATCCAGTGCCTGGGAAAGAGCAAGTGCCAGAATCAGGCTGTCAGGTGAGGGAGACAGGGGACTATGAAAGGAGTTTGTGATATGATGGCAAAAAGCAATATAATAGTATGCTGCAGTTACTTGTGGGAAGTGACAGTCACACACCAAGCAGGAGCTGAGAAATGCTACCCATGTCTTTGCTCACAATCTAGGACAGCTTGGGCTTCAGCCCAGAAAGAGCCAGGAAAATTGGATGGAAGTCAGTAAGGAAAAAGTCATTAAGAATGGGGAAAGCAGGAGCTAAGAAACATTTTAAACCCTCTCTCTCTCTCTAACATGGTTGAATTATGAATTAAGGAGTGTCTGCTCACAGGATCCCAGAATCTGAGTGGCATGTGGGAAGAAGTGTCATTTAATGGCATTTTAACTAGCACAGATAGGCTGGGAAACAAAAATCCCTACAGCAGTTCCCTTATTAATGAAGAAGGACGGAGAGAAAGACAACCTTGTCAGTTTTCCAGAAGTTGTCTGGATGACAAACACAAAAGAAAATGAGGATTGGGAGGTTTTTACCCTGGCTAACCCAGTGCCAACACATGTTGGAAGCTAAAGAAATATCAAGGTTAGACATGAAATAAAAATCATAACCCAGAGAGCAGGACAGGGCTGTCTGTGTGCTGGGGAGGGTGGGACTCCCTCATCTCTTTCAGGAATCCGGGGCTCTACAGCTCAGTCACATCCCAAAAGTGAATAATCCCTTTTCTTTCCAGCCAGCATTTTGCTCCTCAGAGTGCTGCTTTAATTGCAATTAGGCTGAAGGCACTTTCGAGGTTGAAATGGGCAATTACACAATCCAGAGACTACCCTATTGTACCTAAAACAGCACTGACAGATCAAACCCAGACAGGCCTGCCTTCCCTTCATCACTGCTGTGCCCAGGTCCTGCTGATGGCTACACCCACCCAGCTCATGGAAAGGTGCCACTGCAGAGCCCAAGGGCTACTTTGAACGTTGGATGCAAACTGGTACAAAGTGCGTCAGAGAAAGCATCACAGAAGGAAAGTCACTGAACCATAGAAAGGTTTGGGTTGGAAGGGACCTCAAAACTCATCTTGTTTCACCCCCCAGCCATGGGCAGGGACACCTTCCACCAGATCTGGTTGCTCCAAGCCCTGTCCAACCTGTCCTTGGACACTTCCAGGGATGGGGCATCCTTAACAGCCAGTATGACATTTTTCAGTGCACTAAGCACTCTCTGCAGTACTGATCTCTATCCATCTGAGTTCCTTGGTATAATCTACTCTAATAATTATCTGGAAGTCTCTGCATAATCTGTTTGGGTTTAGAATGATTTTTCTTTTCCAGGAAGCTGTGATAAACCCATGAAATTTGATGTTTCTGCTGTGACAAAGGCATGAAATGCATGAGCTTTGATCATGAATTGCATGGGCCCTCTGCTTACAGTGCAGCATTCCAGCCAGATGTCACTGAGCTTGTTTTAGCAACACAAAACTCAGTCCTGACTGCTATGGGAACATTACAACCGTTTCTAGAGCACCCTGGGCTTTCTGCATGGGGCCCAGGCAGTGGGATTTGCAGAGGGAATCAAATGATGTTTATTTCTAAGTGGGCTCATTTCTGCAGGAGCTGCTCAGCACCTCTGGAAATTGAGATCCACAACCCACCAAGCACCTTTAGCATTTTGCCAACAACATTTAGAGTGACTTATAATCAAGTCCTGAACATGTTCCTTCTTTCAGGTTGTCTGCAGAGGCTTCAGGAAGGACCATGCAAAGGTCACTGTCAGAGCCCACATCGCCGAGCCCCCTCGGGCAGGCAGACAGCTGAGATATTCTAATGGATCAGCCAGTTATTTATCTTCCTGAAAGAAATAAATGTCTGTACAGTCTGTACAGCCCAGCAATTGTAAGTGCTCTGCTGGCACAGAAAGGAGCTGTGCTCTGAAAAGCCTGGGAGCTGGCTATTATCTCCTCTGAAAGCACTGTGTTCCAGTACTTCTAGTGAATCAAACAATACTCCAAAGGTACCCAGCCTCCTTCCCAACCTGCTCCCCCTGCAAAGCCCAGGCCTGTTTCACAGAGCACAATAGAATCTCCAAACTATTAAAGCTGAGCCAAGAGCAGTGGCTTAGGCAGTGGTTGGAAACGGCTTCCACATCCTCCCTGTTCCCCAGCTTTAAGACCATCCCGAGGTTTTTATTTACTGAGGAATTCATGCAGCACTGAAGGAACCTTCATGTTGGCACATTCATGCCAGAGCTTGTAGGGCGTAAGGGAGAGGATCTGTGCAGATGTCTGTGGACCTGCTGGTAGAGACAATTATGGGAGGTTTTGGCCTCAAGGATAAGAGCAATCGCTTTAGGAACAGACAGACGTTGCTAAACACGGAATCACAGAATGGTTGGGATTGGAAGGGACCTTTAAATCTCATCTCATTCCACCCCCTGCCATGGGCAGGGACACCTGCCACTAGCCCAGGCTGCTCCAAGCCCCGTTCAACCTGGCCTTGGACACTTCCAGGGATGGGGCAGCCACAGCTTCTCTGGGCAAACCTGTGCCAGGGCCTCCCCACCCTCAAAGGGAGGAATTTCTTCCCTACATCCAATCTAAATCTCTCCTTTTTTAGTTTAAAACTGTTGCCCCATGTCCTATCACTATCTAGCCATGTAAAAAGTTGTTCTCCCTGTTTTCTATAAGCCCCCTTTAAATACTGGAAGGCTGCAATGAGGTCTGCCTGGCCTTATGGACAAGGCCACCTTCAAACCTCCAGGGACCCTGTTTGGGAGACTGGGCTTCCCTGGTCTGCTCCAGAAGGAAATGTGTCCAACCCCTCTGTTACTAATTGGATGGAAATTAAAAAAAAAGAAAGAAATCTCTTCATGTCCAGTGAAAAATTTATCCGTGATTTTTAAGCTACCTGCTTCCAGGTGAGCCTACAGAGGCAAGGAAGCCTTGAACTTCCCTGACCACAAACTGGCCTACCCTCTTGCTGTACATTTTAGGGCAGATTCCCAGCTGTTGTCCACTGTCACAGCCCAGATCACAGGAACTGCATTAGCAATGGGCTGTTTTGTCTACTGGCCTGCAGTGGTTGACCCCACACTCTCTGCTGGGGTAGTCGTTGTCCCACTCAGTGCTTCCTGGAGGGTTTGATGCACCAGGCGAACGGGGTCCAACACTGTTCTGAAACTCAGACGAAATATGGGAGAAGTCCTGCAGAGTGGGAAGGAAAGGGAGGGTCACAGGAGCATCCACAGCAGGAGAACAGCAGATCTAACATCAATCATAAACACATTTATGTGCATTGTCCCTAAAATGTGCAGGGGGAGCCCCAGGGACAGAGGGAGCAGTCCAGGCCCAGGACCCCAAACCACCATGGTGGAAGCTGGGAGTTGTTGCACACAAGTGTCAATGCAGCAACACGTTTTACATCCCTCTTCCCTGCTCATGTTTGTCAGGACCTCCCTCCTGGGCAGGAGGGAATGGCTGTCACCACTGGCCATTCAACAAGGACACTGTGGTGCTGCTTTAGCTGAAAGCTGATCAGTTTTCCCCATTTTTTTGGGGGTGGCTTTATTCTCTTTAAAATTAGGCATGTATATAAACCAGAGTCATGGTAGGTACCTGATCAAGAACACGATTTTCTCCAAAATAGCCCAATTAGGGCAATGTGGGTTTTCTTTTTTTTTTAATTTAAATGTTTTATTCACAAATTTATGTGGAATGAAGTTTCACAGAATGCTGCCCTCAGCAACAACAACTACACCAATTAAAGTGACTGTGAGGATCCCTTTTTATGCTCTTTTCTGGACACACGCTATCACCGAATCACAGAAGCCACTTTTGGTTGTGCAGAGCTAAAGCTCAACCCCTGTGCTGGAGGAATCACAGAATCACAGAATTGTTAAGGTTGGAAAAGGCCTCCGAGATCATGGAGTCCATCCATTAACCCAGCACTGCCAAGGCCACCGTTAAACCGTGTCCCCAGGTGCCACATTTACACATTTCCTGAGCACTTCTAGGGATGGTGATTCCACCACTTCTCTGGGCAGCTGTTCCAGTGATCACCCTTTCAAGGAAGGAATCTGGTGCAGCTTGAGGCTGTTTCCACTTGTCCTACTGCTGGTTGCTTGGGAGCACAGCAGCTCCCCCTTCCTGTCAGGGAATTGCAGAGAGCCAGAAGGTCCCCCCTGAGCCTCCTTTCTTCCAGGCTGAGCCCCCCCAGCTCCCTCAGCCCCCTCCCCAGCTCCATTCCCTTCCCTGGACACGCTCCATGACACTCCCCTGGGGACAACACCAGCACCAAGACTCCCAAACCACACAGAGCCCACCAGGCCCAGCACCTACCTGCTGCCCGGGAGGCGAGGCGTTCATGGGGGGCTGTACCTGTAGTGCCATGGGGGGGGACAGGAGGGGCTGCTGGGGGACCTGCTGCATGCTGAGGGGCTGGCCGAGGAGCGAGCTCTGCGGGTGGTGCAAGGACAGCTGCTGGTGGAGCGGGGGGCTGATCTGGAAGGAGGGTGGGGGGGAGGCACTGATGCTGGGCAGCAGGGGCTTGGAGGTGAGGGTCCGGGACAGCCCAGGGTGGGGGTGGCCACGGTAGTTCTGCAGGTCTGACGGGGACAGGAAGGAGCCCAGGCCGGGGTAGGGCGAGGAAGCCTGTGGAGGCATCGGGTACATGGGCTGCTTGGGGGGGATCATTTTGGAAGGCGGGTTGCTCGGGGCGCTTTTCGTCTCCCCCTGGTCGGCAGAGCTCTGTGGGAAAACAGAATGGGAGGTGATCAGGAAGAGGAAACATCGTTACATGTCCCGAGGTGTCCGTCTGTCCAACCGAGCTGCCCACACCCCACGTCTCCTGCTCCTTTCCCCACCAGCCAGCACATGAACTCCCACCCCTCCAGCATCTGGGTGTCCACAGGCTGGGTGCAGCATCCATATCTGGAAAACTAAAGTCCAGTAACTCAATCACACCTCTGGCAGAGCCCGGAGCACCAGTGGGAATTAACCAGTGAAGAGGCAAATGGCCCACCAGCAGCTCACTGCTTCAGTCCGCAGACGTGGGTGACCACATCTTGCTTCCAGCGGAGAACAAATGAGTCTACAAAACCTCTGCTTTCCTGATCCTGTGCCCTCTTGCAGCCCTGGCAAGTCTATAATGCACTGGACAACGGTGTTCTCATTTCAGCAGGAAAAAGAGAAGAACAAGGGGAAATTTTCTGGGTTGGACAGTGAGGCTTTTGTCCTGTGATGGGCTCTGTAACGATACTCCAGATCCTTTCTCACCCATCAGCCGGGATCACACTGTGCTGCTTTACTCAAAGTTACTCTTCTGCAGAGAATTGGTCATTGGAGGAATCGGAAAAAAAAGAAGCCACAGAGCACATGCCTTCTGTGCCTCCTGCCCCACACTGCTGCGAGGCACAGTCAAGGCAGGACCCTCATAGGTTTCCAGAAGGTCCAAGAAGAGCTTTTAAACTCCCATTAAAGTCTTTCCCATTCCCTTTTTCTGTCCTGGCTGCTCTTCTGTATACAAGTTGACAGCCAACAGTCTGCTCAGGGACTCTGAGGTTTTCCAGCTCACCACCATCACACAGAGCCCGCAGATGATGGTTGATTTGGGACATCACATTATTTCCCATGGCAGCTGAATGTGATGATTAAGTGCTGAGGATGTGGTGTAGTACAAAGGAGAAGCTTTAAGAGAAACCAACCTGATACACTTACTCCCAACCCAAGGGCAGCATTACCCTGAGCCAGCAAAGCTGCCAACTCCACAGGAGCCACCCCAAATTCACAGGCAGCAAATGCACTCACATCCCATGAGCTGGGTGAGGAACAGCTGCTGGTGGTGGGGAGAGGCAGTAAGGACAACACCCCATGCAGGGACACCCCTCCCCTGCTGATGAAACCAACCCAAAGGGGGGTTTCGTTGCAGGGCGCTAAAGCCAATGCTGATATCAGTTCTGATATCACAATTACATGGTATTTCCTACAAACTTGCTCCTTCCAGGAGGTTCCTGTGAGTTGCAACTCACAGCACTGCCCTGTCCCACAGCAGCAAGGTACCTTGGAGACGAGGCTGGCCCGGTACGCGGCCAGAGCTTTCAGGTACTCCTTCTTCGCAGCTTCTGTTTTCCTCTTGTATGCCTGAAAGGACCAGGGAATGGATAACAATTAACAAAGCAAAACAGGGTGATGCTGGGCTTGGCTGAACCCTACTTGCTCAGTGGGATCTCCTCCACTGGGGCCGTGTGTATGAAAAACTCTGCTGGAGAGGAATTTACCCCAAACCAAGAACATAAAGCCCCTGGACTGGATCCCGGTGGGATTCTGGGAGACATCACAGGGCAGAGCAGTCAATGTGCCTGGACAGGAATTTATACATTTCTGCTCTAAGAGACACAGCCTGATTTTACAAGGTGAACTCAATGAAACCACTTCCCAAGAGGAACCAGGGCAAAGAATGATCCAGGCTCTTGGAAGAGCAAGACAAAAGCCCAAATCCTCAAATGATAGGACTATCTTTAAGGTCAACTTGACTCAAAACCATTCTGTGACTCTGTGATGACGACTAGCTTAAAAACAGGTGAGACATCCAGAAATTCTAAACTACCCATTTGTTTTCTTGGCTCTCCCATTATTAAACCTTTTAGAGCTCAAAACTCCAGCTCTTCTCTGCAGGCTGGACAGCAGGGAACTGCTTTCACATCATATAAAGCTGAGATTTTTGGCTGATCTTAGGACTTGTTGAGCTGGGGCTTGTGGGAAACAGCAAGTATCAGGAGAGTTTACTTCCCTAAGAAAAAAACAAACCCCATAATAAAGCCTTGTAAGAGTGAATTATTGGTTATTCTTCCATCTCTCCCTGTAATGAGAGATGTGCTGATGTGCTGGTCCTCTTTCAGCCCAGAGCTTGGCCCTCCACATATGCAGATGGAGGACCACCAATAAAATAATGGTGGGATCAAGCCTGTCATCGTGGGGTTGCACAGATTAAACTGAGTGGGAAGAATATTTTAAAATGCAATAAAAACTTCAGGATAAAGGCAGAAACTCCCAAGAAAAATACCCACCAGTCCTCTTCCCCACTGGAAACTCAAACCCCTTCTCAAGCAGTGCACTGAAAGTTGATTTCAATTAGAATAGATTTGCATGCATTTAATTTGGCTTTAAAACCAATGAGAGCTTTCAACAACTGAGACGCTGCAGCTTCACAGGCATATCTCTGTCCAGGATGATTTAGACTTGATATTAGGGAAAATTTCTTCATGGAAAGTGTTGTCCAGCCCCAGCACAGGCTGCCCAGGGCAGTGGTGGAGTCACCATCCTTGGAAGTGTTTAAAAGCCACATGGATGTGACACCTGGGAACATGGCTTAGTGGTGGCCTTGGCAGTGCTGGGGGAACAGTCGGCCTGGAAGATCCCAAAGGTCTCTTCCAACCAAAACAATCCTAAGGTTTTATGATTTAGCTCTTTGGCAGCACCCCAGACTCCCTCCCAACACTGACCTCGGAAGGCAAAAATAACCTCCAGCAGTTAAACTATCCAGTTACCTGAGTTTAAAATCAGTACAGATAAATTCTATTAAAAAAGACTGGAAAGCCTTATTTTCATTGCTAAATCACAGCCACTCCTGTAATGAAACATTTTGACTCAACACACTGGAGGTTTCAGACAGTAATTTTCTGAAATAGAGCGTTTCCCTAAGTTTGTCTTTGGCTTTATGGTATTCAGGAAATATTATATTTACTCCATTCAGAACAAAATTACATTTCAAAATGTCAGCCTGAAGAAGAGTTTGCCTGTGAAAAGCAACTATTTCTTCAAACTGTATCAGTTCCCTTAATAAAAGCTATTACCTTTCTCTACAATCTTCACATCTTTTATTATAGAATCACAGAATGAATTCAGTTGGAAGGGACCTTAAAGCTTCCACTAGACCAGGTTTGTGCCTGTAGTAGCAGCAGCACCAGTGCCACCACCACAGCATGTACTGCATCCACATGTACTGCATCCACCAGCTCTGCTGCTGGATGTTCTTAAATGTGGTACCAGCTCTTAAATTTGGTACCCAGCACAGAAATGAAATATGAACAGTGGCCCCAGCTGGGTGCTGATGTTTTGAAAGCATATTTAATTTTTTTTAACTCTGTAATATCAAAATACAACAGTGTTTTTTCTCCTTTTCTTTCCTTTCCTTGCCTTCCCTTCCCTCTGAGATGGTCAGAAATCAAAGTATTGACAGATATGCAGAGCCAAATTCAATTATCAGGCAGAGTTGCCTGGAGAAAAACCTGCAATTTGCAGGACAGTGAGAGGGCAGGTAAATAAGACTTCCTAAACCCAAACGCAAAGAAATTAATAACCAGTAAAGTCTTTGCCTATCTTCATCCCCACCACTTGCTTTATCTGCTAAACCCTTTTTTTTGCCACTTTTCATCTGCCCTTGTCTTTGTTCAGGGTGTGAGGGGGCACTGGACCTCCTTTGTATTGGGATGTACTGCCGGGAGGCGTCTGGCGCAGCAAGACTGGGAAAGGGCAGCCAAGTGGCACATCCTCCTGAAGGGAACAGGGGATTGCTCCAAGCAGGAGCCTCCAAGTATGCTGGGACAGCCCTGGCTGAAGCCTGGCCAATGGCAGGGCTACTGAGAAGGGTGACAGGGAGAGCCCAGGCAGCACTTTGTCCTGATGATCCCCTGAGCTCTCTCCAGCTCTGGAAGGTTCCCGGTGGAGTATCTGATTTTGAATCATAAAATCACAGAATGGTTTGGGTTTGGAATGGAATGGTTTTGGGACTTTAAAGACCATGTAGTTTCATGCCTCTGCCATGGGCAGGGACACCTTCCACTAGCCCAAGGCTAGGTTGCTCCAAGCCCCGTCCAACCTGGCCTTGGACACTTCCAGGGATGGGGCAGCCACAGCTTCTCTGGGCAATCTGTGCCAGGGCCTCCCCATCCTCATTGTAAACAACCATCCCTAAAGGTCTCCTGATGAGAATTCTGCAGTCCCCACGTGGACTTTCTGCACCCACACAGTGCTCCACCAAGGACACTCAGCTGCCTGTCCCTGGTGAATTGCCACGCTGACAAGGGAAGAGCAGATCCGAACAAAACTTCTCATGAATCCTCTGTGTAAAGGCAGCTCTAATGCCTCATTTATAACCTTTAAAATTTTAATTTAAACATTGACAAAACCATGTTACTTTCTAATTAAATCCCATTTTCTCCCAGGGATTTTAATTTCAAAGTAATTTACCAGATTTAAGGATCCTCAAAACATTTTGCGTGTTTTTCTTTCTAACCTGCCATGCCCACTGATTTATTTTCCCTATTCATTAGCAGGAGGATTCATTAGTCATTAAGTGAGTGGGTGGGTTGGGGAAGGGGTGGGGGGTGGGGGAGGAAGCAAGAATGGTTAGTGATTATGAAAACAAAAAATCAGAGCTGTAAGAAGCATATGTTGGGATCGTAATCCTGACACCTCTGTGTCTCAGCAAAGCAGCCAGTAATTGTACCGTAATGAAATGTTCTTGTTTGATAACCAGTTAATTAGAGAAGACAATTATTCCAAACCCCGCTGACGCCCACGAACGGCTCCGTGTCACGCTGGCTCTGAGCGACAGCCGGAGCTGTTATCGGTAACCTCTGTGTCCCAGCCTGCCTGCTTC
This sequence comes from Lophotriccus pileatus, assembly GCA_035583135.1. Classification (NCBI taxonomy): domain Eukaryota; kingdom Metazoa; phylum Chordata; class Aves; order Passeriformes; family Tyrannidae; genus Lophotriccus; species Lophotriccus pileatus. Next base: position 2,332,141 of record JAWWES010000051.1, read on the forward strand.
AGCAGGAATGCTGCTTCCCAAGCCTGGGGAAGGATGGGAAGAACTCAAAACTGCCCCCCACCCCCCAAAAAACATCAAGGGGTGCACTGATCCCAGGTGGAAAGGTCTCTGCTTCAATCCTAGGTGGAGTTTTACTCCAAAAAAGAGGTAGGCCATCAGGAGAGAGGAGATGGAAAGTGCAGGAGAGGTCTCCAGGAGGAAAGCTGGGAGGGAAGACCAAGAGTAGCCACATCTCCAAACACAACACAAGCAAAGGAGGCACCAAGTGATCCTGTCCATGTAGGAAAAGAGGCAATAAGGCTTAAATTGTAACAAGGGAAATGTTGGATAAGCGCTGGAAAGTAAGATAATTAAGCATGGGAAGAGATTGCCTGGGGAGATGTGTAATCTCCACCACTGAGGGTTTAAGAACAGATTAGGCACACATCCATCAGGAATGGCTTAAGTAGAGATGATCCTGACTTCAGGCAGCAGTATGGTCTGGTTGACCTGTTAAGTTCCTCTTTGCTCTCCTTTTTATGATTCCATGACTGGGGCTTTTTTTTCTCCCAAATGTATAAATTTGGGTTTTATTCTGCTCGTAAATCTGGAGGTTTTTTCTTGTCACTATGACACATATTTCTGCAAGATATGTCTTGGGATCACCATAACTTATGGCTTATTCACAAGAAGACTCAAAAGTCATGAGTGGGGTCAGTCACAACCCCTGAAAAGGCCCTGGCTATGGGAACTATTTGCACGGTTTCAGGAGAGCTTCCCTGTTATCCTGGTGCAGACATGGTGCTGTGAAGCAGTCCTTTGGACAATGAATGGGGTGGACCTCTAATGAAGCAGCAACTACTGGTGATTAAAGCATCCTGAAAGATTCCTGATTTCCCCTGCCTTGACTTCACGGTGCCACCAGGGCGTAACTCATCCATCACTCCATGTGAGGGCACCAAGAGTGTTCCCAGGACAGCCCACGGAAGACTCCAAAGGAAACAGAGGAGGTGGCTCACAGATCCAACCCCTAACCTCCAATGAAAAGCACACAACATTCATCTTTCCACGCTTCTGATCTTGCTCTCCAAGAAGAGAAGTCACACTCTTGGAACTGCTGTTATGAGAAGACCTGACCCTTCACATCCTCCCTATCATTATCCTGCTGTCCACCACAATTCTCTTGAAACCTTGTTTGGGATTAGTGCTTTGATGCTTCTCCAGCTTTCCATGATGCTCAGAAGATGCTGAAACCTCCTTTCAGGCCAGGGTGACTGCTTGGACCCTTCAGCCCCTCACTGCCAGGGCTTTGGGGCTGCAGGAGGAAACTGCAACTCATGGTGGCTCCAGGACTGACAGCACTGACTCCAGTGCTGGAATTGCCCAGCTTGCAGCACTTGCTGCATGCCATTCCCATGGGATCTCTCCCCTGTGATGGCTCTTCCATAAAACAGCTTTACAGTTGGCCTGAGATGCCTCTGTCCCACCACAGATACCTGCAGTGTCCTGTCACCAGGTGAGGTATCAGGTTCAGTGAGCAGATGGATCTGATTAAATGGGTGATCTATTATTTTCTGCTGAGTGAGCAATTTTTCTGCTGGGTAATTTACCCCTGGAGTGTGACTTTACCCCTGGAGCTGTGTAGTTCTCCGGGCTGTGCATTTGTTTGGGAAAACCCCACATGCATTTGGCCACCGAGCGACCTGGCATTACTGAACTGGACCTGGTGAGGCAGAGCTAATGCTGTCCCCAGCACCTCTGTGGCCCCAGTGACTCCCCAGACTCTTAAACCCAACTGGAAATGCTGTTTTTGTCCAACCTCTGCTCATTTTGGATGGGAAGTCCTGGGTTAGCCTGGGGTTCACTCAGCAGGTTGCTCTGGAGTTCCTTGATTCCTCTGCCTGGAGTTTCCAGGGTTTAAGGGAAACACAGACCCAGTGCTTTGACTTTATGGCTGGATTTCCTGATCAGAAGAAGCAGGGTCCAGATACATCCGCAAATGCCACCTTGGCAGCATATCCCATGCTCCAACATCACCAGTTTCCAACCTAACATTCTTTCCCCCACAACGGGAAGATGCTCAGAAAGGGAATAAAAACATGGCAGAGAAAAGCGAATCCCACCAGTGACTCCTCAATAGATTCCAGAGAGTTTCCAGGCTTATCATGCACAGGAAGTCCCCCTGAGGGAGGACAGCCACCAGGGCTGGTGTCACCAGCTCTTGAGCAGAGATGGCACTGCTGGAAGGAGACAAGGGGGCTGAGGGTGGCATGGACTGGGACCAGCCTGCCAGCATTCCACCCGTGCCGGGGCAAATTCCTTCCTAGTGAATTAGCAGAGTTTGCTCCAATCTAGTCCTTAAAATTCCCCTAATTTCTGTCAAATCAGCCAGCCCTTTTAAGTCTTGCTGGGTTGAGATCTGCTAATGGAAAAAACCTCCCAGCATAGGAGGCATGGGATTCTGGGAGCCTGGAGCTGGGACCTGGAGCTGCAGGAGGAATCCTAGGACAGGTACCCCATTTGATGCTAATGGCTGAATTAGCATTTCCCCCTCCAGCAGAGTCTAAGCTATCTCTGCAGGAACAGCTGCTAAACTATTTGCAAAGTTCAAAGAGGACATATTAATATTTCCCCCCCGCCCCCAGTCACATTCTTCAGATTCCCGTGTAAGCTTCTTAGAAAGCGCCACGCCAGCTGTTGAAGAATGAAGATTACAATGTCCTGCCAACGAAGAGCTGGAGATATTTCAAGGTATTGTTATTTATTACTGTGCCACATGCTGGAAGGGGTTAAAATGGGGAAGAAAACGGAGCTTTGCCGAACAGGTGTCCTTGAGCAGTACCCAAGGACACGGAGATTGCTAATCCTGTATTCCACAGCATGATCAAATCACCAGGCAACAGATATAACTAAAAAAAGGCAGGAAATAAGGAAATTTAGATACAAGTGTGTCAGAGGGAAAATGAAGATTCATTGTGAAGAGGCTGAGAAGAGAAGAAGGAACAAAATGACAAAGGCACAAATGATAAACCAGTAAGAACAAAAGGAAGGGGAGGGGGGGAAGCCTCTCTGTGAAATGTATGTCTGTGACAGCAGCAGCCAAATCAAAGTTGCTCCTAGATTATATGGTTTCTTGCATAATATGCATTCTGGTTCCCTCTCTGTGTTTGTCTTTCAGCTGGTGCACAGGGAAAAAAACCCGTATCTGAAATGGAACGTGAGCAACCTCTATTTTGCTTGTTTCATCAGGAGGAGAAAGCAAATTTGCTTTGTGGGAGCAGCAGCACCTGCTCAATGGCAAATAAATAGCTACAGCTTTGATATTACAGTGCATATAATCATTAGCAGCACAAATGGCAGAGGATTAACCCTCCGTGTGCTGGACAAGGCTACCTGGCAAAGGGGTGGCATCTCACTGCTGATGGCAGAAATGCTCCATGTAGTGTTCCTGGAGAGGGGCTGAGGTTCTGGAGGGGGCACAGTGCCATCCATCCCAGCCCAGGGCACTGGCTAGCGTGGCTACAAGCCACCAGCAGTGGGCTTTCCTCATCCCTTTGGCACTGGCACAGTGGCCGCTCCACCTCTGTGCAACCCCTGCGATGGGATGATTGATGGACACAGTGCAGGGACAGCAGGACATGTGCCAGGGGCTGCTGACATATGGTGGGGAATCACAAGTCCAAAACACCTCGGCTGCAGGTGGGTTTATGGACCAGCTTCCCTTGAAGCCCCTCCCTGGTTGCTCCCTGCCTGCTGCTCTTCCACAGGACAGGAACCAAAACACATCCAGGGCTGAGGAAACTCTGGGCCCATTGCAAAGTGAAGAATAAGGTTTGTAAAAGTCACCTGGAGCAAAAACTGCAGAGATGGAAACAACTGGCAATAATGCATGGTGGGGCTGGGGTCTGCATGTTGCCCCTCTGGAGGTGGGATGCCCCAGCCCCACCGTGAGTGTCTTGGGGGCTGCGAGAGATCCAAGTGCGGGGCAAGCTCCAGATCAGATCCTACCGCCTCAAATCCACCCTCTTTTCTTATGTGAGGAAGAGGGGAAGTGTTCTTGAACTAAAGCCTTGGTCATAATTGAGGCAGAATGCCCAGATTTGGCTCTTGTTTGCCTGCTGTGCCATCACTGTCCTGGCTTTTCCCCAGCCTGTCTTCTCCACTGCTTCCTGCAGTGAGGACTTGAAGCCACTGTTGTCTACAAAGCTAAGAGCAGTGTCCCAGACGAAACACTTCCCTTTTCCTGATTTCCACTCCTTCCCAGAGCATGCTGCTCCTGCCTGGCAATGAGCTGAGCCACGACTTGCCACAGCCATGTGGGAATCTGGACTCCCAAGTCCCAGAAGGATTTTGGCCAGTGGTGCGCGGCTGTCTTGCTCCATCCCTGTCCCCTCTCCAGATGTGCCAGCAGAGCTCTCAGCATGGGCTGCTTGCCTTCCTTGGGAACGTGTGCACCCTGTCCTGCAGCCCTTGGCAGGAAAGATCCACGCACAGCCCAGGCTCTTCTTTTCTCATATTAAAGACATTTTGTTAATGCTTTTAAAACTTTCTCTTCCTTTTTCCCTTTCCATTGCATTGCCCTATGAATCTAAAAAAAACACTTGTCTGAGAATGCTGGTGGAGGAAAGCAAACAGGGACTAAATAAACTCTCCTGCAGCCAGACACTTCAAGAGTGAACATGCCACATCGCACAAATCAGCCACACAGTCCCAGAGCCAAAGATAAATAGAGTCCCTCCAGCCGGAGTCGCGGGCAGGGAGGTAACTGTTGTGGGAGAGAAGTATCCAGCTGGAAACAAAGCCAGGAAGTTAATATTTAAGCATTCAGACAAGGAACAAATGACTTAATTAAATCAATTACAGAGGGAGAAATGGAGCCACTTAGAAAGCACGTGTAAAGAGACAGCAAGGCTGCTGCAAGCTCATAAAAGAGAAGGAGGGAGAGTTAGCAGGGAAGATAAACAGGCTGGTTTAATCCCCGCTGTTAATTAAGAGCTGAGCATTTGCACTGTGCTGAGCCAGGGTCGCACCAGCGCTTTCATTCTCTGAGCCACAGCTGCAGCCCAGCTCAGAGCCCAAACTACGGAGACGTGGTAACCCGGCGGAGTAAAGCTGAGGCAGAACGAGGTGCTTGGAGGGATGAAAGCAGGAGAAAAAGGTGACAGAAAGCTTTTCCACGCTCCTGAACCTCCACACCCTGCACCAACAGCCCAAACCCAGCCCCTGCCTCGCAGCTGCCCAGGGCTGGGGTCACCCTGCTGCACGTTCCTCCTCTCTTCAGCATGAGGAATTCCTGCCTGCGTGATCCACCAGGGATCCAGCTGAAGAGGAGAAAAGGGAGGATCACGAGAACATCAAAGCACCACTTTGCACAGAATGGAGGCTCCAAATGGAGCAGCAGAAAGCCTTTCACCCCAGAAGATGCCTTGCTCGTATTCCTGACGTGGTGTGGGGTGGAAAGCAAGGCTATTTCCTAGCATGACTTTCAGCTTAATGGCTGTTTTCATCCCTGCTGCTCCTTCTCCAGACATAGGTGCTTCCAATGCTGGCCCATGGACACCCAACAGGAGCTGGCAGCCAAGCTCTAGGAGAAGGGCTCCCAGATAAAGCCTGTTTGGATCCAGGACACATCCCACAGTGTCAGATCTCACTCTGATTAATAAAATGCCATCCTTGCTACAGGAAGTGTTCCCTGGGGTTCTCTCAATAGGTAACAAGCAATTACAGGCTTTTGTAACCGACTCAGCAGCAACAGAACAGTGAAAACAGGACCCAGAATTCTCTGTGTGAAGCAGATGGAAAGTGGCTGACAGCTTTGGGGCAGGGAGGTTTCCTCTGTGAGGCCACTTCAGACATCTCCTTCCGAAGGTTTTAAAGCCTGAATGTTGGATTTGAAGGCAGCAATATAGGGAGTTAATAGTGTTTAGCCAGTTTACTGTCACTCCTTGTAAGTAAATAAGTGAATACAAACCCATCTCCCATTTAAGGCTGTAAAACCCCAGGTCAGGGAAAGGCCACTGATGGTTTTGCAGAGCATGAGCTTATCAAGAATAATTAGCTGTCATAAAAATTTGCTCTTCCCAATGCAACAACAGCAATTTTGCACAGTGGTCACTTCAGCACCGCTCCTGAAAACAGCCTCTGATCCTGACCACATCCTCCAGCCTGGCCACGCTCTGAACGTGCCTGGGGAGATGCTCTGTACCATGGAAAAACACATTTGAACAGCTGAAAGACAAAAAAAAAGAAGTAAGTAAATCAGTAACTCACTTGTTTTTGTTCTTCTCCCAAACTGTCCCACATGGATGCCACAATTTTGGACACGTCTCCAAAGGTCGCATTGGGGTTTTGCCCTTTGATGGCTGCCTGTGTGTCTCTGAAGAACAGGGCGTAGGCTGACACGGGCTTCTGGGGCTCATTGGGGTCCTTCTTTTTCTTCTTCTTTTGGCTTTTGGGCTTTTTGCCCAGGTCTGTTGATGGTCTTTTCTCTCCAGTAGCCTGCAAAACCATGAGATGAACCACAGCAGTCAGCTGGGAGTGGTCAGATACGAGTCCCTGCTACAGCCAAGGAGATGAGAGGGGGAATGGAAAGGGGAGGTATCCCTTGGATGGGGATGGAGAGTGGAGCCTGGCTTGGTGACTCCACTCAGACCAGCTCACAGCTTGGGTCCATCCCTTTGTCCCCGCTCCAAAAATGTCGCATTCCAGACACTCACCCTTGGTCACCCTCCTTCCCTCTCCTCCTCCCTGGCACCACAACCTCACTCACTCCTTCATACTTTTCTGGGACATCTCTAAATGCTTTGCTTCCAAGCCACACCCCTTTACCAGTCCATGAATTTTTCAGAAGCTGGCTTCCAAATGGTTTCTGATTTCCACCCCAGTAAGCTCCCCTTAGCAAGCTGCTCCTGATTTCTCTTATCTATGTGTGTGCCACTGGCTCAGTGTCCCCATTCCCAGGAGGACTGTGAGCCCTGACCAAGCAGCAGCAGCATCACATTAACCATCACACTGGGGCCATCCAAAATTTGCTTCACCCTGCTAATACGTATGTTGGACTTGATCCCTGTGGGTCCCTTCCAGCTCAGGATATTCCAGGATTCTATGAAAATAAGGGAGTGCAGAAGTCTCCATGTGAGGGTGTGAGAAGGAAAATACCCCTGGAAAGCACTTGGACATCCATCAAAGCTCTTAACACATTAAGTGTGGTCAGTGAAAGCTCACACTGCAGGAAAGCAGCATTATCCTTATTTTATAGTGAAGGAAAAACTGAATACACTGGAGGCTAAACACAAGAGAGAATAAAACCACTGCCTGCTGCAGGCTGGATCTCTGCACCCAGGAGGGCAAATGCAGACCCCAAGCTCAAGCACTGAATGCTCAGCCTGTGTCAGTCCCTGCTCCACCAGCTGCACAGGTTGTTGCATCACTTAGAAAGACACAGGTCTGAACACCAAGATGTTGCCAACACACTTCCCCCTGCTGAGCTGGGAGTGAACAGCCTCTTCTCCTGATGGATTTGTTGATTTAACCGCGTACTTGTCAGTGCCAGGATTTCAGAGGCTTCTTTTTGGCTGGCACAGGGCAGGCACGGGGAGGAAAGGGCAGCAGTGCTCCTGTGCCCCGCTCAGCAGCTCTTGACTGGTCATTAATTTCAGTATCAGCGCAGTGACATTTGTCAAACAGACAGTGACCATTACTGAATGAGCAGTGAGCTCAAAAAAACTGCATTTAATTTAAAATTGCCCAATTGGGCTTGAATGGGAGGCCTGAAGGTGAAAGGCCAGCTTATTAGGAAGAAAAAAAAAAGGCATGACAGGGCTTCAGTCCATTAGGAAGTGAGATGGTATTTTAAATAACTGTGATCCCATTTGATTCACTGAAATGCTACAGGGGAACCTGCTCTGACCAAGCCAAGGAGCTGGAACAGGACCAACACAACCCCAAGCAGGTTTACAGCCAGTCCTGCTCAGGCAGCACCAAAGAGCACGTGGGTTTAAGGAAAACAGACGCTGTGGGGCTGCCAGGAGACGTCAGAACCCAGGAGGGAGCAGAGCAGATCAGGACTCTGCCTGGTTTTCATGGGGTTTTCCAGCTGTGATGCAGCTGGGATGAGACAACAGCCTGGCCCTGGATCTTAAAAGATGCTTGAACAACCTAAGCCATGTTCATGGCCAAAGTCAAACCCCAGTGAGCCAGAGCCTCGCTGTCCCAGAGCATCCCCAAGGGTCATCCCCAAGGGTCATCCCTCATGGTCAAAGGGACCATGAAGGCTCAGGCAGCAGGATGAAGAGTATGGACTCACTCTGGAGAGGCATCAGAAGGTTTGTTTGACACCAAATGTGGATCAATTCACTGGTGACAGATACGATCCCATAACCTTGGTGCCTTCTTAGATGTTGAACCCATGAAGAGCTGGAACCCCATGGACATTGTGATTTTAGTAACTATGGAGAGAGACCACTAACCCAGCTGGAATTTGAGCTGTAACTACCTTACTTTCCCATGCATGTGTACCGCAAAGCAGTGAAGCAGGTAAATGCACCTGCTGGACCTGAAGTACCTGCTGGCATCAGACCCATTTCTTTAATGTGTGACCTTCCTCACAAGATTAATTTCTGCTTGTTAGACGTTGCTTTGATGACCTGTTGCAGAAAAGCCCTTAATGGCCACACGAAAAATGAGTGATGGGTGAATGCAGCAGCTGTGCAGACAGAAAGCAAACAGAAACCTGCAGGCACAACACAGCTCTGCTGCTTTCCTGACATTTAGGGTCTCCTCCTCCATCAAACTCCTGTCCCTCCTGTCACTCCTGTCCCACCTGGCTTGATGGGGAGTTTACAGGGCAGAAAAAATGAGGGGGCTTGTCTTAAGAATTAGGAAAAATTCTGATCTCTGCAAATTTGGACATCCTCAAATTCTTCCTACTCCCACGGGCACCACTGGCTCAAGAGAACAGAAGATGCAACCCCAAAGCTCCAGGAAACCTTGCTGGCTGGGAGGAAAAGCTGGGTGATGCTGATGGAGGCAGAGAGAGAACCTGGTGTGTCACTAAGCTGAAACTAATTTTCTGCTGACATGAAATATTTCAGCTCCCAGGTCATTGCTTGGAGCTGTGTGACACAGCCTTTGGGAGACGGCAGACTGTGGGGTCTAGCAGCATAACACATCCTATAGTGCCCCCCAGGCATGGAATCACAGAGTTTGAAAAACTCCATCTATTTTTAACCACGTGTATCCCTTCTTTTTCCAGCTCTATTGCACTGAAGCTGCTTTTGCATCCAGGTTTGTACTCTGCTTTGAAATGCCCCAGTCTAAAGTGAAATCTGCCAATGGATGAAGAACTACAGGATTGATGGCAATTCATTTTCCTGGATTTCCACAGAAAGGGAAAGGCTTTTGCTCAGTCCTAGCATTTTCCTAGTTTTCCAGTGTCTGCACTGTTTGCTGCTCTGGTTATACACTCAAATCCTGTCACAACAGTCTGTTTTGGTGGGACAAGGTTACGAGCCCACTCCCTTGGGTCAGCATCTTCCAGGAGAGGGTTTTCCATGACAGGCTTTAATCAGTGGCACAGAGCCACACCAGGTATTGAGGCAGCAACTCAGCAGTTGCTGGAGTTTGCCCTCAGTAAACAACAGCTGCAGACTCCTGGAGCACAGCACGTGTTGTTTGCTCTGCTGGTGCGTTTTGAGAGAGATGGGCAACGACCAAGATGTGCCCCAAACCCTAGGAATTCCTTGGGCTTGTTCATGCCATGCTCAGCAGTAGTTGTTTTGGCTGTAGAGACCACTGAGACATTTCTGACTACTTAAAACAGCACCTGGGTGAACTAAAAGACTCTTCCTCTTTTAATTTCTGAGGTTTTTTTCCTTACCAAGCCACGTCGGGTAAGCTCAATTAAATCCCACCATGGGATATTTTCCTTCCCTGTTTTAGTCTCCTCTACCCACCACTATAAATCTAATTTTGCCTCAAGCATTTGCAGACCCTCAGCCCTGAGCCTGCTTTGCTCATCAAAATCCTCATAAGAAGAAACTTTGCAGTTTGATGGTGTTGGTAAAAAGTGGAGGCAGAAGCCCAGTTCTCCTCTCCAAACCTTCTGGGTGAGTGCTGGGCCTCACCCTAGGCTGGAAACAGTCACCTCATCCTTAGGGGAAGTCTCCCACTCTATATATTCAAAATAAAAGTCTATTTAGCACAATGTATCCCTCGTTGAAGAACATCCCCCACCCCATTTTCTCTCTGTTAAAATGGGCACGTACCTTGTAATGTGACTCCGTCTCCTCTTCCTGAGTAGAACTGGAGGGAGATGGTGTAGCTGACTTACTTCCCGGGGGTGAGGGGGAGCCGTGGGTGACACCACTCCTCATCCCCATCTGAGAGATGAGCTGGGACTGGCTGAGAGCGCTCATGGGGCTGGCCAGCATCCCGGGGCGGTTGAGCAGGGGCACTTGGCGGTTGGAATCGTAGGACGTGGTGTCCGAGTGGACCATCTCCTGGATCTGCAGTTAGGAGAAGATCACCTTTGTCATTACAAAATGTACTTACGGATTTATTACGCTGTCAAATCACTTCAAGATGAGCTCTGATTGATTCACAGTCTGATTCATTCTCCGTGGCTGGGAGAGTCTTCCTCGTGCTCCCTCCCCAAAAAAGACAAGAGCGAGAGCTGAGCACTGTGCCCCCCAGGGCTCTGCTCCTGCCATCCCCCTGCCCATCAGCACTACAGAGAGATCCTAAATCACCCCTGTACAGAGGGCTGTGCGCCCAGGAGGTGCCCCTGCCTGCCTCAGGGACCACTGGTGCCTGGCATCTACCAGGGATATAAAAGCAAAATGTTCATAAATGAGCAGTTTTTGGCCACATCACCAGGAGAAGGGATGGCATTACAAGTTACTGAGCATTTCTGGGGCCAAGCTTTGCTGCTGCAATGTAAGGCCATTGCTGAGCACAGCCACATGTTGTGCCAAAGTATTTTGGGGACAAGCCCTGGTCCATCAGGGATGCAGCATTAGAAGCTGTGTATCCCAAACATGGTCCTTCTGAGCAATACTTGGTGTTGACATTTAGTAACTGCAGAGTTAAAGATCATCTCATTCCACCTACTGCCCTGGGCAGGGACACCTCCCACTACACTAGGTTGTTTAAAACCCTGTCCCACCTGGTCTTGGACACTTCCAGGGTTGGGGTAGCCACAACTTCTCTGGGCAACCCGTGCCAGGGCCTCCCCACCCTCACAGGGAGGAATTTTTTCCCAATATCCCATCTAACTCTTTCAGGTTAAAGCCATTCCCCTTTGGCCTGTCACTCCAGGCCCTTTTCCAGCTCTCTTGGAGCACTTAGGCACTGGAAGGGGGTCAAAGCTCTCCCTGGACTGGACTCCAAGGTGCAAAGGCAAGATCTGCCAATGGCCACCACCTCCATCTCGAGATGACTCTTTCATTTTTAAATATTACAATCTGTTCCAATCCCACTCAAAATGAACGTAGGTTAAAAAAAAAAAAAAAAAAGAAAAGAGTCCAGACAAGGGAAAAAAACATTATGGGCTGCTTGTTAAGATTTCCCAGTGAAGGAAGGAGCCTGAAGCGATGTATGTGTGTGCGCGTGTGGAGGCAAGAGATGAGGGGGAAGAGGACATGTGACAGAGCTGTCCCCAAAAATGTGGAGTTTCCTAATACCCCTTAATCTGTTCTCATAATGGGAAAGAGGGGGAACATCTGCTGGGACCGAAAGGTGACTAATGACACATGGCTGCAGGGACACACAGACATGGCAAAGACTGCAGGCACAAGCGCTGCCTCCTGAGGCTGCTGAGCCCGCTGCTCTTGACAGATTTGAAGGAAAAATGGAACATATATATATATATATATATGTCTAATGAGAAATGCAGAATGCTGCATTAGACACAATAAAATTAGCTTGTGAAGTGTATATTTCCCGTTCCGTGGCATAAACCAGAGCTCAGGTGATTGGGTCAGGAGGGAGCAGCAACAATCACAGAATCCTACACTGGGTTGGGTGGGAAGGGAACTTAAAGGTCATCTCATTTCAAGCCCTTGCCATGGGCAGGGGCACCTTCCACTAGCTCAGGTTGCTCCAAGCCCCGTCCAACCCGGCCTTGGACACTTCCAGGGATCCAGGGGCAGCCACAGCTTCTCTGGGCAACCTGTGCCAGGGCCTCCCCACCCTCACAGGGAAGAACTACTTAAATCCCATCTAACCCTGCCCTCTTTCAGCTTAGAGCCATTCTCTTTGTCCTGTCACTCCAGGCCCTTGTCCCAAGTTCCTCTCCAGCTCTCCTGGAGCCCCTTTGAGCCCTGCAAGAGGCTCTCAGGTCTCCCTGGAGCCTTCTCTTCTCCAGGTGAACCCCCCCAGGTCTCCCAGCCTGGCTCCAGAGCAGAGGGGCTCCAGCCCTGGAAGCATCTCTGTGGCATCCTCTGGATTCCTTCCAACATGTCCACCCCCTGTCCATCAACAAGCAAACATGAGATGGGGGCAAACCCTGCTGTTTGTTGCTCCAAGACCCACATTTTCAGTTTGTAGTATTTTCCACGAAAACCCAATTTCCCCCCACCCCAGGATCCATCCCTGCCTGGTCACCCCCAGCAGCAGAACTCAGTGCCACAGGCAGAGCCCAGCTCCCACACAGCCTCATCCAGCCATGGAGCAGGAGGGAGGCAAACCCTGCCATTTTCCAGGCTTTTCCTCTTTCATATTAATCTGATTAATGTTAACAGGAGTTTAAAGACCCGAGCTTTATTTATTAACAATCTTCATTCCTGATAAGCCTGCTGAGGTGTGATCTCTCATTACCAGGGGAGGTTTGCCAACTCCATTAGCAGCATGCACAGAAGGAAACCCAGGGAAGACCAGCGAGGGCTCGGCAGGCTTCAGAGGAAACGAATCCGAGTGCAAAACCAGATTTACTGCTGCAGGTCAGGAATCAAGAGCTTTACACTACACCCCACAGCATGTTCTGCTCTCTTTTGGATTCTCCATCAGCAGAGGAGTGGTGTCAGGGGGACAGGTTTTCCTAGATCTGCCCTTTTTCTGTATTAATTACAAAGTGAAGGGATTTAACTCACAGGAATTAAATATTGTCTTGCATTTCAACAGCAGCAGGAGCCTGACTGAGGCTGACTTAGAGGCCGCCGTGAATTGCTCCCCTTGGCTTTGGCGGTGTCCAGGAGGCAGTAGGGCTGGCTTTGCTCAGGCAAGATTTATGTGCCCTTAAAACCTTATTATGTGCCTTACTGCAGAGCTCTGGCGTCTCATGGCCACAGTGTGGGAAATCCTGGTCACAGAGACATCGAGGATGCTGCAGTCACGGGGATGGACAGCAGGCTTGGGCAAGCACAGGAGGCACCAGAGAGGTGACTTCTGCACTTGCAATTGAATTTGCAAAAAGTCCTGGGAATGGCCAAGGTGGGACAGGCAGTGATGAGGGGCGTGAAAGGTGGGGAGACAGCTCAGGGCCCATCTGCTGCATGAGCAGCAAGCTGCTTCCCGAATTCCAGCGGAACAGCTACGTTTGTCTTGGGTTTTGTCACTTTAATCCAGACCTTTCGTGCTGGAGAGGATCTGCCAGCTGCTAAGGAAAAGAATAATTTATTGTCCTTATTTTAAATTCAAAAGAAAGGAAAAGTTTAGAAGACGGGTGTTGTAGAAATGGGGAAGGCTATGAAATGTGGCTTAAAAATTTTTATTTAAAATTTAAACCAGCTCCCTCACGTTTCAGCCATGGCAGTCTCCTGGGGAAATACTGTATTAAGGCAATTTTTGTTTCGAAAACTTTTATTATGTGGCCAATAGGCCACAACGGCCCCGTTTATCCATTAAATATGTAATCATACACTTTTTCTTTACAGTGCATGTTATTTACGCATAAGAGCAGAACAAGTCCAGGAGTGCAATTATGGATATGGGCCGCGTGCTGCAAATGCTTCTGACAATTAGTAGGAAAAAACCAGAAACCTGAGCCCAGGCTCAGAGATCTCAGGCAGAAGCCTCCTGCTGACACAATCCCACCACAGCCCCCTCTTAGAAAGTGTGGACACTGCATTTTTCCTGGGACATCCCACCCTCCAAGGATATCTTGGCCCAGATGCCTCCCCCCAAGCAGTTGCCTATTCCTTTACATCGTGAATGGGGAGCTATAACAAAGACGGGGACAGACTTTTAATCAGGGCCTGTGGTGAGAGGACAAGTTGGGGTGGTATACACTGAAAGAAGGTTGATTTAGGTTATATATAAAGAAGAAGGTTTTTTACAGTGAAGGTGGTAAAACACTGGCACAGGTTGCCCAGAGAACCTGTGGCTGCCCCTTCCCTGGAAGTGTCCAAGGCCAGGTTGGACAGGGCTTGGAGCAACCTGGGATAGTGGAAGGTGCTCCTGACCATGGCAGAGGAGCAGGATGAGATGAGCTTTAACAATCCTTTCCAACCCAAATCATTCTACAATTCTATGATAAAAAAAATGATTTTAGTTGAATGTTGCTGGTTCTGATGCCCTCTCTCCCTCTCCAACACCTCCATCTCTTCTCCCCCAGTCCAGGAGGTTCTGCAGAAGGACATGGACAGCTGTGCTCCTCACAGGCACCCTGCTGGCCACTGTCTGAAGGGGCAGGAACTGCCCCTAACATTTGCCACTCACTAAATTTCTCTCCACTTCCTCTTTCTTAAGGAAAAAAAAGAAAAGGCAGGTTTGGAAGCAACACACCAAGCTGCCACCTCTGATGTCTCCTGGAGTCCTCAGGACTGGAGAGGGCAAGAGATGGAAAAGGCATTTGTGTCTTCCAGATGTACAATGTTTGGGGTGAAAATGAAGGTGAGTGGTTTGTGTGAAGCTCTGGAGCTGCTTCCACAGGCTTGAGGGTGACAGTGGCTTTGGCTCAAGGGGCAAGGGTAAGTCCTGCTTCCTGCTACGGGACCCTGAGACACCGAGCTATTTCAGAGGACACCGAAAGTAGGTGATATCCCTTCAGAAAAGACCCAAGGAAAGGCAGACCCAGGAGCAGGATTCTGAAATGTTCCCCTGCAGCAAATGGCCTAATCAGACAAGTAAATGATGAACGAAATTGGGATGATGGCAAATCAAAGTGAAAGAAGGTAAAAAAAATGCAACAACCCCCCCGGTCCTGTGGGATGCAACCCCAGCCTTGGGCTCACTGAGGCTGCCTCACGCCTTTCCCCTCTCCAGAGCACTCAGTATCCCCCCAGAGCACAAGGGAAGCACATGTGTAATTAAATAACTGCCCTCCAAATGTTACCAGCTCCATCACCAGCAGGAGAGGCTGTGACAGCCAGGTCAGATCCCGTCTCATCCCAGGCATTCAGCACAGCAAGCTCACCACGAGGTGCTGCAAAAGGTTTGGGATGGATTTGCCAGCCTCTGCTGAAAAGATGCTTTGCATCTCAGAGGAAACACGAGTGAAATGTGATGTAGTCATAGCTAAAGTAATTAAGTGCATCTTACTTAGCAGATTCCCAAAGGCTGTGCTAACTTAAAGACAGCTTCTTTTTTTCCACAATATTTCAATTCTTTTAATGAATATGCATATCAGGCCCATAAATGCTCCAGTTAATCCTAAGAAGGAGAGAAAAGCAGGCTGACAAACGGCACATGTTCTGCACTCCTTGTTTATGGGGAAAAGGGGAATCCAGAGTGAATCCATAAGGAAGAGCCTGGCCAGGAACAGGGAGCTCTGCTGACACAGATAATGTTTGAAATGTGTCAAGCCAAACTTCAACTTAACTGCCCCCCCAAATTCTTATGCAAAAAGCAGCTCTTTCCAGCAATATAGGATGCAGCACCAGCCAGCAGACCTGGGGCTCAGGTCCCAGGCTCCAGGAATGGTTGCTCTCGTGGAATGTCCTCTCCTGCAAAATCCTAATTCCCAACTGAAGCCTTGAAGGCAGGTCCCACCCCTATAACCACCTTCTGCCTTTGCTTTCCACGGGATTTTTCTGCTCCTCCTCCCACCTTCCTTGGTCTCAGACACATCTTGAAGGTATCACCACGTTTTGGTGGCAAAAGTACAAACTCAGAGTTTCTGTGTTATCCCCCCATGGTGTGCTCTGCCCTTGTGCACCCCCTTGGCTGGGCTGCAATCCTGAGTGGGATCCAAGCCAAACCACTTGCAGATGTTACCCAGCAGGAAAAAAAGAAATTTGGCTGCAGTCTGCCACATGACTGTCTGACCCCACTGCACTGCATCCCCCTGAGCTGGAGCAAAGCTGTGCAAATTGGGATGTCCCAAAGACATCGGCCACAATGAGCCGGAGTGGGCAGGTGGTGCAACCCCACTGAGGGGCATTGCTCCATGTTCCCAGGAAAGCAGAACATGAGGACCACCAGACTTCCATGCAGAGAAGGACTTGGGGGTGCTGGTGGATGAAAGGCTGGACATGACTTGGGGACTGTGCTGACAGCACAGAAACTGTCCTGGGCTCATCCCACAGGTCAGGGGGGCATTCTGTCCCTCTGCTCTGCTCAGGTGAGACCCCACCTGAGCCGCTGCCTCCAGCTCTGGGGTCCACAACATCAGAAGGATGTGAACCTGCTGGAGTGAGCCCAGAGGAGGCCACGCAGATGCTCCCAGGGCTGGAGCCCCTCTGCTCTGGAGCCAGGCTGGGAGACCTGGGGGAGTTCACCTGGAGACGAGAAGGCTCCAGGGAGACCTGAGAGCCCCTTCCAGGGCCTTTAGGCTTGTAAGAAAGATGGGGACAGACTTTTCAGCACGACAAAGGGTAATGGTTTTAAACTAAAAGAGAGTTGATTTAGACTAGATACAAGGAAGAACTTTTTTAGGATGAGGGTGGTGAGGCCCTGGCAGAGGTTGCCCAGGGAAGCTGTGGCTGCCCCTGGATCCCTGGAAGTGTCCAAGGCCAGGTTGGATGGGGCTTGGAGCAACTTGAACTAGTAGAAGATGTCCCTGCCCATGGCAGGGGTTGGAAGATGGTCTTTAACAGTCCCTTCCAAACCATTCTGTGATTCTATGACTCTCACCCTTTCCAGAGTGAGTTAACACAGGTGGGCTGAGCGGAACTGCCAGAGCCTGTCCTGACCATGGTCTTCCTCCCCAGACAAGGCAAGTAGGTGCTCCAGGGGCAGCCAGCAGGCTCACTGGCAGCACAGCTCACCTCTCCTTGGGTCTGTTCCCAAGAACAAGTCATTACAATCACAGTCAACTAGGGAGAGAAATTATCTGCTGAACAGCTTTGAAGCAAAGTTTTCCCAGCAGGCTTTTTCCTGTATTGAAGTTTAAATGCAAACGCATCACCATGGCTGAAATGCTTAAAGATGATTTACTTAAAAAAGAGAGAGAGCAGGAGAGAGAGAAGCTGATAAGAAAATATATCCCCAATTACCACCCCTCCTCCTCCCGATTTGTAACTGCTCCTAATAAACTTTCATGGTCTATGTAAAATGCTTTAGTGCAGTGACAAATTTCTGCTGGAATTTGAGATGTCTTGTTCAGAGTAATAGCTATCTCACACAGGTGCCCAGCTGCTATTGTAAAATCAGTAAGCATTTAATTGAAACAAATGACTATAATAATAGTACATTATCCCTGCAGGCTCGTAGCCATAACAGTTTTAATTATTGAGTTAAGAGTCAAACTAATTTATCCTTTAAAGTAACAGCCACATCTTTGGTTCCACCGATCATCCTATTACGAATGCAAGGGGAACAGTTGGAAAGGATTTAAAAAAGGAAGTAATTTATTTTTGTAGAGATGGGGGGAGGGGGGAGGAGGCATTTATCATATGGCAGAGGTTTTCTGTATGCAGTGGGGTTCCCAGCTGTGTTTGTCATTTCCTGGGACAAGCCTCCCTCCCAGACCCCAGACGGACCAACCAGGATCTGTACCCCCACTCAGCTGCTGTAGGGTAGCTTTGGTGGCAGCAAAGCACAGGAGCCCACAGGAACTGGTGAGAGTTTGGGCACGTGGAAAATTTTTGGAACTATATTGAAATTGCTGTTTCTCTTTGTTGAACGTCGTGGAAAAAAAAAAGGTTTCACAGACTCAGGTTTGCAAACATGACCTGAAGGAGCATCTCTGAACTCAGAGCCAGGCAGCAAAGAGAAAGAATCCACATTCATCGTTTTAAAAAAGTGTTTCTGGGGCACAGACATGCCCTGGGGCATATTTGAAGGCACAGCTTTCCCCAGCCTTCGGTGGCTGTGACACAGGGGATCTGAAGCACCTCTGTGAGCCCTCGGGGCACGATACGGGCACTGCAGGTGGAGGGGATGGAGAGGGGGTGGCTGCAAGGAGGAGCTGCCCACTGCCCAGACCCTCCCTGACAGGTGGGGTGCAGAAGCTGCCCAGGAGGGTGGATTCACTTGTCACATCACCCTGTGGGCAATCCCTGGGGCAAGCCCTCAGTGCAGCTTGCATGGTCACCCTGAGCCACCAGCACACAGAGCTCACATTCCAGGGCTTGCCAGGCTCTCACCAGTCTGTCCTGCACCAAAGCACTTGCAGATCACCATCAACCCCCTCCCACTTTGGCCAAAGGTGCAGAGTGATCCTCTGCACCCTCTCCAAGTTCCCCACCCTGCTCATTGCTATGGATGATTTTTGGACCTCTTCATCTGCAGCACCCACCATGAAGCATCTCAAATCCCTTTCCTAGAGCCAACATCTCTAAAGAGAGGTGCCCTCATCTTGAAAGACCTTTTTCTGCTCCTGCAGGTGGGACAGTACTGGTTCTCCAACACATATTCATTCCAGGGGATGAGGTTTTCAGGTTCGTGTCAAGAGCTCTGCACGTCTGTGTTCTGCTGCTTCCCTGCTCACTGCATCATCTACCAGCTCCACTGGCAATTATTTAATTTCTTCCTTTGGCAGAAATATGACAAACTCCAGGAAGACAGAGTGACAACCCAGCCCATCAAAACTGTGTAACACTGGGTTTGTATTGTTCAACTTGCTCAACAGACTTTGTGCTTCCAAGTCAAATGTCTTGCAGATGTCTAAGTATGTTATGTTAACACTGTTACCTCTATCACCCAAACCTGTAATCTCATCAAAAAAGATATCAAGTTAGTTTGACAAGATTTGTTTTCCATCAGCCCATGTTGATTGGCATTAATTATATTACCTTCCCTTAATTCTTTATTAATTGAGGCCTGGATCTGCCACTCCATTATTTTGCTGAGGACTGATGACACACTGACAGGTCTGTAATTACCCACGCTGTTCTGTTTCCCTTTTTAAATATTTGCACATTAGTTCTTTTCTAGTCCTCCAGAGCTTCCCCAGTATTCCAAGAACTACTAAATACCAGCATTAGCAGTACCAAGAGCTCCTCAGTCAGTTATCTGAAGCCATGTGCACACAAGCTGGCTCAGCCTGATGGCTTAGAGGGAACCTGAACAGACATATATGGTTGGCTTTATAGGCTTTGAATGAAATCCTGACCTTTCTAATTAACGCTGGCAGTTTCAAATTCAATGCTTTCAAACATGAGGGTCACCCCAAAGCCACACAGTGTCCCCAGACAAGGCTCCCAGGGCTTCTCCCAGCTGTGTTTATGTGTGAATGGGCAGAGGAGAAGCACTTGGGTGGATGGAAAACTGAACATGACCCGGTCATGTGCACTGGAAGTCCAGAAATCCAACTGTACCCTGGGCTACATCCCCAGCACTGTGGGCAGCAGCTGAGGGGGTGGGATTCTGCTCCTCTGCTGTGCTCTGGTGAGACCCCACCTGCAGAGCTGCCTCCAGCTCTGGGACTCCCAAAGTAAGAAGGACATGGAACTGCTGGAGTGACTCCAGAGGAGGCCACGCAGATGCTCCCAGGGCTGGAGCTCCTCTGCTCTGAAGCCAGGCTGGGAGAGCTGGGGGTTTCACCTGGAGAAGAGAAGGCTCCAGGGAGACCTGAGAGCCCCTTCCAGTGCCTAAAGGGACTCCAGGAGCGCTGCAGAAGGCAGAACAGGGGGAAATGGCTTCCCACTGCCAGAGGGCAGGGCTAGATGGGATACTGGGAGGAAATCCTTCCCTGTGAGGGTGGGGAGGCCCTGGCACAGGTTGCCCAGAGAAGCTGTGGCTGCCCCTGGATCCCTGG